>JARGYO010005598.1:692500-787947 GCA_029206835.1 Rana muscosa | reverse complement strand
AGAAAGAGAAGAAGAGAGAAGAGAAGAAGAAGAAGAAGAGAAGAAGAGAAGAAGATGAAGAAGAAGAAGAGAGAAGAAGAAGAAGAAGAAGAAGAAGAAGAGAAGAAGAAAGAAGAAAGAAGAAGAGAAGAGAGAAGAGAGAAGAAAGAAGAAAGAAGAAAGAAGAGAGAAGAGAGAAGAAAGAAGAAAGAAGAAAGAAGAAAGAAGAAAGAAGGAGAAGGAGGAGAAGAAGAAGAAGGAGAAGGAGAAGGAGGGAGAGAAACTACAACTATTTTTGTTTTTTTATTTAT
This sequence comes from Rana muscosa, assembly GCA_029206835.1. NCBI lineage: Eukaryota > Metazoa > Chordata > Amphibia > Anura > Ranidae > Rana > Rana muscosa. The sequence goes on along the minus strand of JARGYO010005598.1, from coordinate 787,657 downwards.
ATTTTTTTTGTTTACGTTTTTTTTTTCTTTTTTACACTTTTTTTTTTTAAACTTTAACAACTGTAATGGTTCGGGTCTCTCAAAATGTAATGGCATCTTGGGAGACCCTGTGTAAGTGTGTCCTAGTCTGAAATGCTGTACCCTACACTAAAACTTCACTTTTGAGTGGTAGTGTTCAAAACATTCACCAAGGCAAAGACCAGGTTTGTCAGGACAGAGTGGACAATATCGGGTGTCACGCCTAGATCCGCGCTTGCTACAGACATGACATCTTTTTTGGGGGTTCGTTGGGTAGGGGTACTCAGGAGGGAGATGCGTATAATGCCTCTCATGCAGCCGGCTTACTGCATTTGGTAGGGGATGGTGAGTTGCAGAACCGCCTGGATACAGGAATTCTGTGACTATCTCATTCTGGAATTTTAGAAGAGATAAAGTCCCACCTGAAGCTCTGTATAGCACATAAGCATTCAGCAAAGCCAATTGAAATAAGGATAGAGACACTTTTTTGTACCAGCGTCTCGCCTTACGGTCAATTAGATACGGTGCCCATCAACTGGTCGTTGAGGTCCACCCCTCCCATATTTTTGTTATATTTGTGGACACAGAGGGTTTCTCCACAACACCAGTCGCCGTACGAATTTGGACTGTCGTGTCTGCTGAAGGGAGGTAAGAAGGAAACATTCTTATTGTCCCTCCCACTTCATAGTGAGCAAGTTATTACACTTTACGCAGGCTCTCTCCCCCAGCCTAAGACGGGCATCTACAAGCCGCTGGGGAAAGCCCCGGCGATTAGGTCGCACGGTGCCACATGCTCCAATCTGATGATCAAACAAGTGACTAAACAGTGGCACGCTCGTGTAATAATTGTCCACATACAAGTGGTACCCCTTTCCAAATAAGGGTGACACCAAGTTCCACACTATCTTGCCAGCGCTCCCTATGTAATCCGGGCAGTTGACCGGCTCAACCTGACTATCTTTTCCCTCATAAACCATAAAGCTCCATACATAGCCTGTTGCCCTGTCACAGCACTTATAGAGCTTGACCCCGTATCTGGCACGCTTGCTGGAAGGTACTGCTTGAAAGCCAAGCGGCCAGAAAATTTAATCAGGACTCAACACAGACAGCTTGATCGGGAATAAACAAGGCTGCAAAACGGTTCGTTGAAGTGGTTTATGAGGGGCCGAATTTTATAGAGCCGGTCGTATTCAGGGTCCCCACGTGGACGACGAAGTTCATTGTCGTTGAAGTGCATGAACCGCAAAATCTGCTCGTATCGTTTCCTGGCATGGAGGCAGAGAACACGGGCATGTGGTCAATTGGGTGCGTGGACCAATAAGCACGCAATGACGGGAATTTATGTGTGCCCATGTTGACGGGAAAGGCCCAGAAAGGTCTTAAATTCGGAAACTGTAATTGGTTTCCAATCTTTGGCAATGGAAGGCAACTGGGGATTAGCGGCGATGAATTGACCAGCATATAAATTACTCTGGTCCACAATAGATCTATAGAGATCTTCCGTGAAAAACAGCAAATAAAAATCAATTGGCATAAAAATCAGCTGTTTTCACCTGAATACCGGGTTGGGCAGTGAATGGGGGAAGTACGGGTTCTGCAGAAGTGGTGGGGACCAATCAGGATAGGCGAATTCTGCAGGAAGGGCACTATGGGCACGACAGGCCTGCCTTTGTCTTCTTATTGGTGGCAGCGGGACACTACTTGTGCTTGCCACCTCGCCAGCTTGAACTGCACTTATGGGACTCGCCACGTCACCACGTGATACTGCAGTGCTGGATGTACGCCCAGGCTGTACTAGGCCGCTGGTGCTTGCCAATTCTCCAGAAGGAATAGCGGCGCTAGTACTCCTCTGCTCCATGATACGAGAGCCCTGCGGTTCTTGCTCCTCAACAACCTCAGAAGATCGGGAACGCCTGACCTTAGCAGGGACCTCAACTTCGTTGTCAGAGCTATCTGACGTGGGGCCGCTGATGTCACTGTCTTCTACGGAAGATATTCTGAGCCTGAATCTGACAAATACGTGACCTCCTCTTCACTATCTGTCATGCTCAGAATCACGTAGGCCTCTTTACTAGTGTACCTTCGACTTGCCATTTTGGGCTCTAAATTTAGGGGTACACTAGTAAGATTCACAGGAAAAAAAAGCACCCGACTGTCGTCAGCAAATATATCAAACGCTACAAAAAAAAACTGTTATCGGACGCAGGGATCAGGACTGTCTCTGCAAACGCTGCAGTTATGTGTTTTGTGTTTGGTAAGTGACAGTGATCGATCGATACTGCACTTGGGTGGGCTGGGCGGAGGGGCTAAACGCAGGTGCTAGCAGGTATCCTGGGCTGATCCCGCTAACACTGCGTTTTTTGGGAACCCTAAACACTGGGGACGCTAGTATAGATCTGATCAGATACTATACCACTAAGGGAGGTGTATGCTTTGCGCGTGGGTGTTAGCGTTACTGGCACTAACCTAACGCTGCCTGGGGCGACGCAGACCCTCTCTGGTGCTAAAACCTAATTGATCTCACCCACCGGGCGATCAGGGGGTTAAACCTTATTGGGTTATATACGGCGGGTGCCCTGATGCTATAAAAAGCAAACTAACCAACCAGCGTCACCCGTAACCTTTATATGGTGATCACTGGTGAAAGGTTAACTAGGGGCAATCAGTGGGGTTTTAAAATAATATATGGGGGTATCTGACGCTAATAAAAACCTGCGGCGAACCTAAAAATTATTAACTGGCTATCTAGGGCACCACCGGCACTAAATACAGCGATCGAAAATACGATCGATTAGTGACGCTGGCGTTAGGGGGTGAAAGGGTTACCTGGGGGGCGATCAAGGGGTTAAACCTTTATTAGGGGGGTTAGGGGGCTACCCTGGACCTAAAGGGGCCTAATCCTAACTGCCCTGCAACTTTTTATTATCACAGATGTCACTAAATGCAGTGATCAGTAAAATAAATGATCACTGCAATCAGTGACACTGTGATTGGGGGCTGGGGGGTGACCTGGGGGGTGAAATGTGTGCCTATGTGTAACTAAGTGTCAGTGGACTGTTGGTGCACTAACCTGCTTCTTCTCTCCTCGGCGCCGGAATCGAAAAGACCGCCGCGAGGGAGATGACATCACTTCCTCCTGCCTGTGTTTACATCACATGGCGGAGGAAGCATTTTCATTGGCCGGGAGCGATCGCGAGGGGGTGGCCGAAATCGAATGGTCACCCCCTCATCTCCGAACGCTCCCCCACGATTAACGGCCGCTCACTGTATAGGAGGGGGGTCCGATCGGACCCCCCAACTATACAAAGGCGATCACGTATACTCTACGTGATTGTGCCTGTCGGTGCCATTCTGCCGACGTATATATACAGTGAGCGGTCGTTAAGTGGTTAAAAACGCCCGTTTTTTCGGGGGCAGTGATTTTAATAATTAAAATGAAAAAATAAAAGTGAAATATTCCTTTAAATTTCGTACCTGGGGGGTGTGTATGATATGCTTGTAAAGTGGCGCATGTTTCCTGTGCTTAGAACTGTCCCTGCAAAAAATGTCATTTTTGAAAGAAAAAAAAAAAAAGTCATTTAAAACTGACTCGCAGCTATTAGTGAATTGTCGGCTCCCGGCAATACATTCAAAAAGTCATTGATAAAAAAAAAAAAGCGTGGGGGCTCCCCAGAATTCAATTACCAGGCCCTTCAGATCTGGCATGGATTTTAAGGGGAACTCCACCCCAAATTTTAAAAAAAATGGCGTGGAGTCCCCCTAAAAATCCATACCAGACCCCTTATCCGAGCACGCAACCTGGCCGGCCACAGGGGAAAAGGGGGGGACGAGAGAGCGGCCCCCCTCCCTCCTGAACCGTACCAGGCCACATGCCCTCAACATGGGGAGGATGTCCCCATGTTGATGGGGACACGGGCCTCATCCCCACAATCCTTGCCCGGTGGTTGTGGGGGTCTGCGGGCGGGGGGCTTATCGGAATCTGGAAGACCCCTTTAACAAAGGGGACCCCCAGATCCCGGCCCCCCCTATGTGAATTGGTAAGGGGTACGTTGTACCCCTGCCATTTCACGAAGAAAGCGTAATAAAATGTTTACAAAAACACACAAACACCTTGAAAAAGTCCTTTTTTTTTTAAATAAACATTCCAGCGGTGAAATCCAGTGTCCCGCGGCGATCCCGATGTCCAGCGCTGTCCTTCATTGGTTGTGCCTGAGCGGACCTGATGGGGAACTCTCTCTCAGTATTTTAAATGTATAGACCCGCCCCTTCTAAAGTTCCCCATCAGGTCCGCTCAGCGGACCAGATGCGGAACATGAGAAGGGGCGGGTCTATACATGTATTACCAAAGTGAGAGCAGTTCCTCATCAGGTCCGCCCCCTCGGTATGTCGGACGCGCCTACGTCATTGGCTTGAGCGGGGAACTTCCTTCACTGTGTAATTAAAATTTACATAGTGAAGGAAGTTTCCCGCTCAAGCCAATGACGTAGGCGGGTCCGACATACCGAGGGGGCGGACCTGATGGGGAACTTCTCTCACTTTGGTAATACATGTATAGACCCGCCCCTTCTCATGTTCCGCATCTCGTCCGCTGAGCGGACCTGATGGGGAACTTTAGAAGGGGCGGGTCTATACATTTAAAACACTGAGAGGGAGTTCCCCATCAGGTCCGCCCAGGCACAACCAATGAAGGACAGCGCTGGACATCGGGATCGCCGCGGGACACTGGATTTCACCGCTGGAATGTTTTTTTTTTTTTTTTTTAAATAAAGGACTTTTTCAAGGTGTTTGTGTGTTTTTTTTTTTTAAATTACGCTTTCTTCGTGAAATGGTAGGGGTACAATGTACCCCTTTACCAATTCACATAGGGGGGGCCGGGATCTGGGGGTCCCCTTTGTTAAAGGGGTCTTCCAGATTCCGATAAGCCCCCCGCCCGCAGACCCCCACAACCACCGGGCAAGGGTTGTGGGGATGAGATCCTTGTCCCCATCAACATGAGGACATCCTCCCCATGTTGAGGACATGTGGCCTGGTATGGTTCAGGAGGGAGGGGGGGCCGCTCTCTTGTCCCCCCCCCTTTTCCCCTGCGGCCGGCCAGGTTGCGTGCTCGGATAAGGGGTCTGGTATGGATTTTTAGGGGGACTCCACGACATTTTTTTTTAAATTTGCGGCGGGGTTCCCCTTAATTTCCATTCCAGACCTGAAGGGCCTGGTAATTGAATTCTGGGGAACCCCCCACGCTTTTTTTTTTTTTTTTTATCAATGACTTTTGAATGTATTGCCGGGAGCCGACAATTCATTAATAGCCGCGAGTCAGTTTTAAATGACTTTTTTACTTTCAAAAATGACATTTTGTGCAGGGACAGTTCTAAGCACGGGAAACATGCGCCACTTTACATGCATATCATACACACCCCCCAGGTACGAAATTTAAAGGAATATTTCACTTTTATTTTTTTCATTTTAAGCATTATTAAAATCACTGCTCCCGAAAAAACGGCCATTTTTAAAACTTTTTTTTGCATTGAAACATGTCCCCTGGGGCAGGACCCAGGTCCCCAAACACTTTTTAGGACAATAACTTGCATATTAGCCTTTATAATTAACACTTTAGATTTTGAACGTACGAGTCCATTGTATTTAATAGGGTTCTAAATTTCACACGAACATTTTGTCTGTTCGCAGGTTCTGGTGCGAACCGAACAGGGGGGTGTTCGGCTCATCCCTGCCCCTCACATAGCTCCCTTTGCTCAACATCAACCTCCCTCAGCTTGTTGGCTGTAAAGCAGCCAAATCCTTCGGCACTATCGGGTGCAGTGGTGATGACTCCATTAGCCCGATGAAGGAACTCTGCAGTGGCCTCATCAAGGTGGTGCCTCTTCCTGCCCCTTTTGCTAGGAGAGCACAGGTTAGGCACTCTGCACTCAGTGCTTTGGCTGCTGGGCCCGGCCTCCTCTTGCGGCAAAGTTTCCTGGGTCTGAAAAAATCAACATAATTACTAAATTATTTAGGAGTAGAACACATTTTAATAACACATTTTAGCATCCTTTGTTTCTCCCAAATAGAATGTCTTCAAAAAGCAAAGGTTATCAATGTGACTCCAGCATTTACCCTTCTTGTCAAAATGATTTTCTTGCATTATTTTTTTGGGGTTCTCAATTCTAATCACAGAATTTCGTGCCTAATTGTTGAGGCATCATAACAACACATTTACTTCACTTTCTAAAATATTGTATATTTTGTACAATGCTATACCTGTGGCAAGCTGAGCTCCTCCTCTTCCTCTTGTGTAGGATCCGCCTCAGTATCAGTGGCCTCAGCTGATGTGGAGGGTAGCGTAGAAATATGCCTGCGTGGCACAGTCTGGTCCTTCAAAAATCCCAGGCTTGAGAAGTACCACAGCTTGGGGACATAAACGTCTTCTGCTGCTGCTCCCGATCTCTTGGATTCCTCGATCTTCTTGATCTCCCTGATCTCCCTGTTGAACATACTTCTGAGGCCTCCAATTTTTGTCTTCACCATTGTCTCGTCTGCCCTGGGGTACACAGTCTTGGCCAATACCACCAATTCATCGATTGTTGCCTGCCTTTTGTTTTTATTTGAATAGTCTTTATGTTTAAACTGCCACAGACAGGCGTGATTGCGGTATTTTTCTATGAAGTCAGCCATAAATTCAGCCCTATTCAGAACTGTCCCCTTCATTGTTTATCAAATTTGATACGATGGCTGCAAGAAAGAACACAAGACAAACCAATCTTTTTTAGCTTCTAGCTCATAACCTGCTTAGAATATAGGCCTTTATGCAGGTCCGCCATCCTTAATTTTTGCTCCCCTTAACCAGCTTCAGGCATGTGCCCCCTGGAGCCTAGGTAAACCGGGGGGGGGGCCTTCTGCCTGTTTTTTTTAAAGCGGGGGCTGCTGATGCATCTATTTTAGATTGCATTGGCTTTGGATGCTGATGAACAAGTAAATTAAAAGGGTGTGATTCCATCCTGTGCCCTAGGGACCTCCAGGCAGGTCCGCCATCAGGGGGGTACAGGCAGTACACCTGTTAGGGGCACGGAGTTCCCCAGGGCCCCGGATGGCAACCCCCCCTTTTTTTGTTCTTTTGTGTTTGTCAGCACCCAAAGCCCCTTGACCTCAACACCCCCCCGCTTCTCTTTTTGTGGCATCCGCAAACCCACCCCGGTTCTCCTCTGCTCCAGGGGGCCCATGCCTGAAGCTGTGCAAGGGGCCCCAAAATTCCTGATGGGGGCCCTGCCTCCAGGACCCTTACAGGTGTACTGCCTGTACCCCCGTTGGCAGCCCTGCCTTTAGGTAATTCAAATATTGACATTAGGCCCCATGCACATGAGACGCTGCTCAATGCGCATTCAATAGGCATTAGTACACTTTTTCCAACTGCCCCAGCACTCATTCAGTGTTATGCTATGTGTCCATTGCACACACTGTCACAAAGTTGTCACGTACCTTTCTTTCGACTATGCGATCGTCTGATTTTCGTTTCCGAAAGCTTACGTTCCAGCGTCCGGTACGGCGAACGGACGTTAGGGATTTTTATACCCTGCGCATGTGTCAAACTCCGCTCTCAGTACGTCACGCCCACATACTTTTCCTGCATGCGACATAACGGCGGAACATTCGTGAGGTAGAACAAGATGGATGCCACACCGAAAACGACCAGGCCCCGCGGTGGTGTATATAGAAAATACAAGGCCACCCCCATGAGCAAGGGGGAGATGGTGGAGATGGTGAGGATCTTTGACAAGTATGACTACGATTGTAAGCAGGAGGACTATGACAGGCCCAACAGCCATAAAGACTATATTTTGGAGAAGGTCATTGCGGTATTGGATCGTGAATATGGCAAACAACGAACGAAAGATCCAAATCGGAAAAGATGGTCTGATTTAAAACAGAGGGAAAGAACAGTTGGACTCCATTCACCGCATCATCATCAAAAGAAGTAAGCCAAATTCCTGACTGTAGTAATTATCTTTATGTTGGAATTAGCTGACTTTCCTTTTTTTATTTTCAAAATATTGATGTGGGATTTTTTTTTTTTTCAGTTAATGCATATATGTTTGAATAAATGTCTTTTTTAAGACTCAACATTTTTAGAGCAATAATTAAGATACAGTATCTAATGAAATTCACAGGAAAAAAGGCACAGAGCAAGCCAGCAGACAAGCCACCAGAGGGGAGAAAGGGAGGCTTCCCTTGGCAAGGCACCAACAGGGGAGACAAAAGTGTCAGCATCATCCACAAATCGTAAGTAAAACGTATAATAAAATCTTGCTTTCCTCCGACAGGGGATATTCTTGTTTGTCACAAGGACATGGTCTCATATAGTTAACTTTAATAAGGGGTATTTAATATTAAAGCTCTGCTGTGTGTATCATCACTGCACATTAAATGACGCCTTTCAAGACTACACATGGGTAGAGGAGAGGGCCTGGGGATCACATTCACACAGAGTCACGCCTGATTGAATGTTCATCATAGATCCCATATCCCATAAGACACAAGAGTGTTGTTTGTCAAATGTCAGTTTTGCAACATCTTGGCATATTGGCTTTTTGGTCATCATTTGCAAGTACATGATCTAACCTTTACAATGCACATTAGTAATTTACAATTTGATAATTGCGCATGATAGTCCACTAGGCTGGAGAAAACATTGTCACTAGTGCAAGGTTGTTCTCATAATTCTGCTCCAGGGATTTAAGTCACATTTTTGGGATTTTGGATGATTTGAAATTTGTGTTTTTTTATGTTTTTTAGAGGAACGCGAGTGTGGGGAGGCCCAAAATTTGGAGGAGTGTGATCATGGAGCTGGACCCAGCAAAGAGCCTCCAGTGGACCTCACATCCCCAGAAACAAGTAATGCAGAGGGTGGAGTAGTGCATCAACTCGAAGATGATTTAATTGAGCCTGTTGTTTGCCCCAGTAAGTATTTTGTACATATTGTGGTTTCTTTGAAAAAGCCAAATCTACTTTGCACTACAATTGCACAGAAAGTGCACTTTCAAGTGCAGTCACTGTAGATCTGAGGGGGACATGCAAGGACCAAAAACAAACATCATTTTTGCTTGCACATAATTGGATGGTAAAATCAGCAGAGCTTCCTCTACTTTCAGAGTTTCCCCTCAGAACTACAGCGATCTACAGTGACTGTAGTTACAAGTGCATTTTCAAGAGCACTTGGAGTGCAGAGTGGATTTCCCTTTAGTAAAACAACCCCATTGTCTTTAAATGTGTAGACAGTGTTATTTTTTGATTTTAACTTGTAATCTTTTGTGGGCCACTACCAAAGTGGCACAAAAATGCACCAAGTTAGGCCACTGTGCCCATTAAACGCAGCCACTGTGGCCAAAGGGCAACAGTTTGTCTAATAAAAATGCACCAATTTAGGTTAAACATCAAGCCAGTTTACACCCAGCCATGCATTTACCTCCCTTGGCTCATCAATGTCCTTCTTCGGTACTAGATGTCTTCTCAAGCCCTCGATGTTGCTTGAGCCAATGATGTTACTGGTCAGTGGCGTCACTAGGGTTGGTGTCACGCGTTGCCTCCCAAAATGGTGTCACCCCCCAACAACTCAAGTCACCCTCAGTACAGACCCCCTCAGCCAACTACAGACCCCCCTCCCGCAGTATACATCCACCTCCCTCAGTAAATACTTACCCACCTCAGTGCAGACCCCCCAGCAGGACAGACACCCCCTCATTTACAGACACCCCTCAATTACAACCCCCCCTTGGTGCAAACCCAGCCATAGTGCAGCCCCCACCCCCACTTACATTACAGAGCAACAGAATGACCATACACACAACAGTGTGACCCTTGAGCGTGGGCTCCACCTCCTCATCCTCCTCTGTGGATGTAAACAGAGAGGAGGAGGGGGCAGCGTGTTCATTTTGCTACGCAGAGGGACACAAGCCGCGGCACAGGTCAGCGGGTGGGCGGTGTTAGCGTTGTGCCACTATCCATGGGTGTCACCCGGGTGCGGTCCCCCCCCCGCACCTTGCTCGCAACGCCGCTGTTACCGGTAACAATATACAATGATCATGATTGGCTGAGATGCATGTCCTTGACTTTGATCCCAAAAGTTCACTGTGTGATACCTTGTCTACTATTTCTTTGTAAATTACAGTGTGAGGTATTTTCAACAGGAAAGCCTATCAGAGCCACTTGCTCTGATAGACACTTCCAACAAACAACCACTGCTATTCTAAATTAGGATGTCCTGTACTCAACAGGAGCCCAGCCATCAGAAAATTGTTTTGAAGGGGCAACAAGACACAGATTCATGCAATGCATGAATCTGTGTATTGTCTTTCAGTGGCGTTAAAAGACAGAGTGGGGGCATTTAGATGTCGCCATATATTGACGCAACACAACTGGTACAGACATGTCTAGGGATTGGTTCAATTATCTAAAAATGTTATGCCAAACACAGAGGCAAACTGTCAGGTCTGCCAGGAAACTACAACCGTCCCTCCGCTTTCCTGACCGGTAGTCTTGTTATCCCGGTGTCAGGTGGAGGGACGGCTGAGATCTCCCACAGACAGGAAATAAGGAACCACAAAGGAAGGTGCAGATAGCCTAACCACAACCCCCAGCAACAACTCACGGTTAGTAGGCAGAAGACAGGATCCCAGGAGGGAAAAGGACAATCCAGGTAACGTAGTCAGAACAAGCCAGGGAGGGTCGGCAGCAAGGTTAACCAGGTTCAAGGGATAATCCAGGAATCGTAGTCAAGACGAGCCAAGTAGATAACCAAAAAGCAAGAGCATCCATAAACAGGAACCTATCCTAAGGCACGGACAGGAAGGGGAAGTGGGAATATATAGGGACACTAATGAGAAGACTGCTGACAGCTGGTCCCAGGGTGGAGAAAACATCCCCACTAGTGAAAAAGAACATAACTACGATGCTAACATAAAAACAGTTCACTGGTGGCTCAGGACATAGGAAAACAGTCTATGAACACCAGGCCCTGGGATCAAATCCCAGACACGGCGTGACAGTACCCCCCACACAAAGATGCCCCCAAACCTATTTGGGTTTGGATGGGTGCCTGTCTTGGAAGGACTTGACCAGCCGTGGGGCATGAAAATCACGAGCAGGCACCCAAGACCTCTCTGCAATGGAGTAGCCCTTCCAGTCCACCAGATATTGTAATTGTCTACCCCTATGTTGGGAATCCAGAATTTTGCTAACTTCATACTCTTGATGGTCATCCACAGAGACTGGAGAGGGACGTCTAGAGGGGAGAGAGAATCTATTCTTGACAAAGGGCTTAAGCAAAGATACATGAAATGTATTGGGAATACGAAGATGAAGGGGCAAGCGTAGTTTATAAGCCACAGGGTTGACCTGACAGAGAATGCGAAAAGGTCCTATAAATCTAGGACCTAACTTGGAGGAAGGTTGTCGCAGTTTCATGTTCTTGGTGGACAACCAAACCAGCTGATTAAGACGATAGCGGGGTGCAGGTTTTCTGTGACGATCTGCATACCCCTTGTATCTATGTACAGACTGAAGCAGAACCTTTGTTTCTCCAGTGCATAGTCAATCTTGATACCATGTTGGCTGCCGCAGGTACCTCCACCAAGGAAGACTGGAAGGGGAGAACCCTGGGTTGATACCCAAAGGCAGCTTGGAAAGGGGAACATCTAAGGGAAGAGTGCCACTGCGAATTGTGTGCTAGTTCTGCTAGAGGTAACATCTCGCTCCAGTTGTCATGTTCAGCATTGATATAAGCTCGTAGGTAGATCTCCAAATCTTGATTGACCCTCTCTGTCTGGCCATTAGATTGAGGATGGTATCCAGTAGGCTTGTGAAATTCGTTTCGTAACGAATCGAAATTCGTCCGAATTTAGCAACTTTCGGACATTTGGAAGCATTCGAATTTCCGAACAGAGCAATTACGAATAAAACCGAATCCGAAATAAATTATACCGCAAAATAGCGAATGCCCGAAGGTCTTCGGCATAATTCGTTATGAAAAAAGTTACGAATGTACGAATCTATTCGAAGCACAATAACACTCACTCTGCTCTCTGCTTCTCCCTCACCATGCTGAACTCCCTCTCAAAATGGTGTACAGGGGGCGGAGGCTATAGCCGCATGAAAAAACGAAAGTAAAATACGAGATTTCGAATCGTTACAAATAACCGCTATGTATTTAGAAAAGTACAAATCCATTCGAAGCACATTAGGCATAATAGGCAGCGTCGTTGTGAGAGAGACACGGAAAATTACGAATCAACGAACCCAAAAAAAGTTACGAAAGTAGGAGTTGTGTCCAGAATCAACGAAAAACAACGTACTCTACCGAAAGTACGAATTATAAAGCAACAAAAAAATTCAACGAAAAATGTCGCTTGCAAAAATACGAATGAGTCCGAACACGAAAAATCCCGTCTAGCAAAATTACGAATGATTACGAATCAACAGGACCGGAAAGAAACGAACCGAAACGGAACAAATTTTTCCGTTGTGCACAAGTCTAGTATCCAGAGGACAGGGAATTCTTGATCCCCAGATGTTTGCAAATGGCCCTCCAGAACGAGGATATGAATTGAGGGCCTCTATCGCTAACAATATCAACAGGGATGCCGTGTAAGCGGATGACATTCTCAATAAAGGATAAAGCCAGGCTTGGGGCAGAAGGTAGTGTGGGCATGGGAATGAAGTGGGCCAACTTTGAAAATCGGTCCACTATCACCCAAATTACGGTATTTCCACTGGAGGTGGGCAAGTCCACGATAAAATCCATGCTGATATGAGTCCAGGGAGCACGAGGAACAGGTAACGGTTGAAGTAGACCTTGTGGAACAGAACGATGCATTTTGATGGCAGCACAAACCGAACAGGCTCTAACAAAGGCTATAACATCCTTTTTTAGAGTAGGCCACCAAACCAGGGACTTCAAACGTAGGAAGGTTTGGTTGATACCAGGGTGTCCGGATACCATCTGGCCATGGGCCCACTGTAACACTTCTTTTCGTAATTCTAGGGGAACAAACAAGGTATTGGGTGAAACTGAGAGATTAGAAGGTGCCCGAGACTGTGCGGCCAACAAGTTCCTTTGTAAAGCAGTATCCAGTTGTGCAATAATTAGTTCCGGAGGAACAATATGATCAGGAGGTATTTGCAGATTCTCACAAGGGAATTGCCGAGACAGGGCATCGGCCTTGGTGTTCTTGGTGCCAGGAATGTACGTCACTACAAAGTTGAATCGGGTGAAGAATAACGCCCAGCGGGCTTGTCTGGGTTTCAGTCTTTGGGCCTTCTCTAAGTAGATTAGGTTCTTATGGTCAGTTTGAACCACAACAGGAAGTTCTGTACCTTCTAAAAGATGTCTCTATTCGGAAAATGCCAATTTTATAGCTAAAAGTTCTCTATTCCCTATGTCATATTTTTGTTCTGCAGCAGAGAACTTCTTGGAGAAAAAGGCAACCGGATGCAACTTGTTAGAAGTGGGTTCTCGTTGGGATAATACTGCTCCGGCCCCTAATTCGGAGGCATCAACTTCCAAGAAATATTGAGCCGAAGGCTGAGGATGGCGAAGAACAGGAGCAGAGCAAAAAGCAGATTTTAGAAGGTCGAAAGCCTCCAGAGCTTCAGGAGGCCACAGAGCATTTGGTCCCTTTTTTTGTGAGGACGGTGATGGGAGCCAAAATTTTGGAGAAATTCTTGATGAATTTGCGGTAGTAGTTACAAAATTCAATAAAACACTGTATTTCCTTTAAGGTAGAAGGTCTAGGCCATTGTAAGATAGCATCGAGTTTCTTGGAGTCCATCTGGAATCCATTAGATGAAATTATATAACCTAAGAAAGGTATTTCCGATTGTTCAAAAGAGCACTTGGAAGGTTTGGCATACAGCTTATGAACTCTTAAACGTTGGAGAACAGTGCAAACATGGCCACGGTGAAGCTTTAAGTCTTTAGAGTGAATGAGTATATCATCTAAATAGACAACAACAAAAGAGTCAAGTAGATCCCTGAAAATATCATTCACAAACTCTTGAAATACCGCAGGAGCATTGCAAAGCCCAAAAGGCATCACAAGACACTCATAATGCCCCCTTCTGGTATTAAAAGCTGTCTTCCATTCATCTCCTGCTTTAATTCTAATGAGGTTATATGCAGACCGAAGATCCAATTTGGTAAAGATCTTTGACCCCTGGACACGGTCAAACAGCTCAGTAATTAAGGGCAACGGATACCGATTTTTTACAGTAATACGGTTGAGAGATCTGTAGTCAACGCAGGGTCTAAGTCCTCCATCTTTTTTCTCCACGAAAAAGAAGCCTGCTCCCACAGGAGAGAAGGAAGGCCGGATGAAACCCTTTTTTAGACTGTCTTCAATGTATTCCTCCATAGCCTTGGTTTCCGCAAGGTTAAGAGGATAGGTTCTCCCCTTAGGAAGAGGAGAACCGGGAAGCAAGTCAATAGCACAGTCATACGGGCGGTGTGGAGGGAGGCCCTCTGCTTCTTTTACAGAAAATACGTCAGCAAACCCGGCATAAGCCTCCGGTAGTTCAGGGACAGTGGAGACCCCAAGAATGGACACTTTATTACTTATAAACTTTTGGATACAGTGAACATGACAAAAGGTGCTCCAGGCAGAAATTTGACCGGAGGACCAGTCAATAGATGGGTTATGTTTACATAACCAAGGGAACCCAAGAATTACAGGATACTTAGGAGACGGAATGACATTAAATGATAGCTCTTCAGAATGCAGAGCCCCCACTAGAACGGAAAGGGGCTTGGTCTCTAGAGAGATAAGTCCATCACCAAGAGGTTCTCCGCCAAAAGTAGTTACACACAGAGGTGGATCTTTTGGAACCGTCGGAATCTGAAGACTCTTAACCAGCGTTGCATCGAGAAATACCCCACCTGCACCGGAATCAACAAAGGCAACGGTGGAGTAGCTCTTATTGTTCCAAGATAATAATACGGGTACTACTAATCTCTCTAGAGGAGGTTTCAAAACAGTGTGGCCTAATGGGCTCCTTGATCTCCCATTAAGCCCGGGAGTTTTTTCAGTCGCATCGGACAAGAATGCAGGAAGTGACCCGGCTTACCACAAAATAGACAGAGGCCTAGAGTTCTGCGTTTGGTACGTTCATCATCAGACAAACGCACAGCCCCTACATCCATGGGTTCTTCCTCAAACCCGGCGGTTGGAGGAAAAAATTGTCTGACGCTCCCTCTCAGACTGGCGTTCAGAGAAGCGAGTATCCACGAGGATACACAAATTGATGAAATCCTCCAATGCCACTGGGATCTCACGGTAAGTTAATTCGTCCTTAATGCGTTCCGCTAGACCTCTGCGGAAGGCGGCCTTAAGGGCGCAATTATCCCAGGAAGTATCTGCCGCAAGTGTGCGGAATTCTATTGCATAAGATGCTACTGTGCGTCTACCCTGGTGTAAGTCAAGAATACTGGCCTCAGCTGCCCTTACTCTGTCAGGAACGTCAAATATTCTCTCAACGGTTTGCATAAACGTGGGGTAATCAGTAAGTACAGGAGAATCTTTCTCAAGAAGAGGCGACACCCAGGACAGAGCTCTACCCTTAAGCAAGGAAATAATAAATGTCACCTTGGCTTGGGTAGAGGTAAACACAGAAGGTTGATTTTTAAAATGCAACCGGCAATGATTGAGAAAACCCCTGCAATCCAAGGGGTTCCCATCATACTTATCGGGGAGAGGTATCTTTGGAGCGGGAGAACCCACAGATTTAGACACAACTACAGGTTCCCCAACCCCAGACTCAAGATTTTTTGGTGTAGCAGGACTAGTACCATGTGCCGAGGCCAAAGTAGATAACAGAGTAGCGATGGCACCCAATTTCTCCTCCAATGACTGTACATGATTAGCCTGCTCACCCAACATCTGACCCTGTAGAGAGACTGCCTGCACCAGCTCGCTGAGGTCCATCTGGCCTTAGGATAATGTCAGGTCTGCCAGGAAACTACAACCGTCCCTCCGCTTTCCTGACCGGTAGTCTTGTTATCCCGGTGTCAGGTGGAGGGACGGCTGAGATCTCCCACAGACAGGAAATAAGGAACCACAAAGGAAGGTGCAGATAGCCTACCCACAACCCCCAGCTACAACTCACGGTTAGTAGGCAGAAGACAGGATCCCAGGAGGGAAAAGGACAATCCAGGTAACATAGTCAGAACAAGCCAGGGAGGGTCGGCAGCAAGGTTAACCAGGTTCAAGGGATAATCCAGGAATCGTAGTTAAGACGAGCCAAGTAGATAACCAAAACGCAAGAGCATCCATAAACAGGAACCTATCCTAAGGCACGGACAGGAAGGGGAAGTGGGAATATATAGGGACACTAAGAAGAAGACTGCTGACAGCTGGTCCCAGGGTGGAGCAAACATCCCCACTAGTGAAAAAGAACATAACTACGATGCTAACATAAAACCAGTTCACTGGTGGCTCAGGACATAGGAAAACAGTCTATGAACACCAGGCCCCGAGATCAAATCCCAGACACGGCGTGACACAAACTAGGTAGTGCATTGAACATTTTCTGGTAGAAGGAGACAGGAGGTGCAATGATCTGCCAATGTTCCTAGATAACCAATTGTGGGAGACACAGGCACCAGGGACAAGATTCTAGAGTAGCTACAGTGTGTACATTCCTAGTAGTGTAGGTGTCTGAAGCTGGTAGGTGTCTGAAGCTGGTCCCAGGGTGGAGCAAACATCCCAGCAGGTTTGGTAATCCTAATTTGATTCGAGGGAAGTATTTGCCCCAATTGGCAGGCTTAATAATTTTAACATAATTCACTTTTGTAGGGCCACAGCCACTTGTCCTTGATTCCCATTTCTATGTTTTCTATTTTTCAAAGGCCACAAACTACCAAGATGCACAATTGGTCGGATCACTGCTGATATTCTGCAGGCAATGACTGAACTTGAAAAAATAAAGGAGGCTGCCACTGGTGTTCAGAGGCGTATGCAGGATTATGTCGACCTGTTAGCAAAATTATTATTTTTTTAGTTTTTGGATACTTTTTTGACTCTACTTTCAAGCACATACTATGATTATTGATATGTTTAAAGAACAATAGTTCCATTTTCTTGCTGGGATTTCTGAGTAGGAAAGAACAATGCCATATGCTGTGTCTTTTAATGTGAATTGTCATGTGGAATCGCATGACAATTCACTTAAAGGGGTTGTAAATTAAACATTTTATTGTTTTAATAATCTAACTGTACCTTACTGCAGCCCTCCTTCACTGACCTCATCCTTAAAATTTAAGTTGAAATGTCATTAATTTGTCCTCTAATAATCAGCATTTACTGTTCTTCTGTCTGGAATCAACACTGGAATGCAGGCCTTGCTCTCTGGTGTAGAGTGTCGGCCTCGCCCCGTCCCTTGGACTACAGGAGAGTCAGGATGCTCTCTACGTAGCAGATTCAAAAAGGACCTGTGTTTTAGTGTTCGTCTTGACTCTCCTGTAGTCCAAGGGAGGGGGCGAGGGCGACACTCCACACCAGGGAGAAAGCCTCACAATACTGTGTGGATTTACACACAGAAGAACACCAACTGAGGATTACTAGGAAGAAATAATGACAT
The DNA here is from genome assembly GCA_029206835.1 of Rana muscosa. Classification (NCBI taxonomy): domain Eukaryota; kingdom Metazoa; phylum Chordata; class Amphibia; order Anura; family Ranidae; genus Rana; species Rana muscosa. The sequence continues at coordinate 770,026 of JARGYO010005598.1, read as the reverse complement.
ATTTTTTAAAAAATCTAAGGATGAGGTAAGTGAAGGAGGACTGCACTAAGATAAAGGAAGATATTTAGTGTTTAAAAATGGGACATTTTAAAAACATTCTAAACTAAAAACAAAAATGTGTTCAGGTTTGTAGGTCAGTGTTTCTCCACCCGCCTTCTCTAGGTGCTTGACCACCTCCTTTAAGATTTAAGTGTAGTCACTATACACAACATCTTGGGGTATTTAAAATAAATCCCCCAAAAAATATAGTGACTATAGTTACAAAGAGCTAAAATAATAAGACAAAATGCACCTGGAGAAGGAGAGATGGCAAACACTGTTCACAAAGTAAAGTTTTTAATAATGTTTAGCATACTAGGTTATTTTTGAGAATACAAAAGAGAATACGGTTTGCCACCATGAGAATTGAAAATGTTAGGAAAAACAGTGTGTGTTTTGAAAATAATCTCTAATTATTTTTACATACAAGTGCAGGGGCAAGTGCACTTGTATTTTCAAAAACGTTTTTAGAGTTTTAAAAAAAGCACTGTGCACACATGTGGAAATTGCCATTAACACAAAAACAGTCAGATCCCATGATGTCAGCTAGCACATGTGGACACAGTGGGCTTTGTTTACTAATGTCATAAGTGGCATTAAAAAATTTGCCCTCTTTAACATTTGTTGCATAAAGGTAGGAGCTCTTTACACCTGAGTAGTGATGAGCCGAACACCCCCGGGTTCGGTTCGCACCAGAACCCGCGAACGGACCGAAAGTTCGTACGAACATTAGAACCCTATTAAATACAATGGATGCGAACGTTCGAATTCTAAAGTGCTAATTATAACAACTATTATGCATGTTATTGTCCTAAAAAGGGTTTGGGAACCCGGGTTGTGCACCAGGGGACATGTATCAATGCAAAAAGAAGTTTTAAAAACGGTCGTTTTTCGGGAGCAGTCATTTTAATGATGCATAAAGTGAAAAAAAAAAGTCAAATATTCCTTTAAATATCGTACCTGGGGGGTGTCTAAAGTATGCCTGTGAAGTGCCACGTGTTTCCCGTGTTTAGAACTGTCCCTGCACAAAATTACATTTCTAAAGGAAAAAAAGCCATTTAAAACTGCTTGCGGCTTTAATGTAATGTCTGGTCCCGGTAATATGGATGAAAATCTTTAAGAAAAATGGCATAGCTACCCCATGACCCCCCCCCCCCCCCTACCCCAGCCCATTACCAGCCCCTTTGGGTCTTGTATGGATATTAAGGGGAACCCCGCACATAAAATAAAAAAGGCCCTATATACTCTGAACAGCCGTATACAGGCGGTGCATACAAGACAGGGACTGTAGGTTTGTTCTTATGTAGAATCTGTTTGTAATTTTGAACAGGTACATTGTTGAAGTGTAGCTCCAGCCCAAAAATCTATTTTTAAACTTTTTGGAAAACATAGGTAAGGGTTATCACCCCTGTAACATTTGTTTTGCTGTCTGTGCCCCTGTTCAGAACATTTCACCTCACTTTCCGTCCCAATGACAACTGTTTTTGAAATGTGGTGTTTTTCTTGAAACAAGGATTGCTGATAAAGCATCAGTACAGAGGAGACACCTTTCTCCCATATTTATTCTTACAGGAGAGAATTTTCCTTCCTAGTGGTAGATTTCCTCTCACTTCCTGTTGTCTTCTTGCGTTTGCAAGTAGGAGTCGTTTGTAAGTTGGATGTTTGAAAGTAGGGACCTGCCGTATATACTCTGCAGAAATAGGCCCCTTAGTTGTTGGTGTTGGCACAACACTGTAAGCACTCACAGTTACTCTTGGTTGGTGCTGGAACGCCCTGCTGTCAACTATTATATCAGGAATTTTAATTACATATAATTGTTGAACAATGGTAGTAAAAATTGGGCCTTTGATGGTGGTGCTGGTGCCACAACACTGTAAGCCCTGACAGTTACTCTTGGTGGGTGCAGCAATGGGCCCTGCTGTGAATTATTAGATCAAGAATTGTAATTGCATGCCCCTGTTGAACAGGGGCTGAAAAATTGGGCCTTTCGTGGTGGTGGTGGTGGTGGTGGTGGTGTTGCCACAACACTGTAAGCCCTCAGAGTTACTCTTGGTGGGTGCAGGAATGGGCCCTGCTGTGAATTATTAGATCAAGAATTGTAATTGCATGCCCCTGTTGAACAGGGGCTGAAAAATTGGGCCTTTCGTGGTGGTGGTGGTGGTGGTGGAGTTGCCACAACACTGTAAGCCCTCAGAGTTACTCTTGGTGGGTGCAGCAATGGGCCCTGCTGTGAATTATTAGATCAAGAATTGTAATTACATGCCCCTTTTGAACAGGGGCTGAAAAATTGGGCCTTTCGTGGTGGTGGTGGTGGTGGTGGTGTTGCCACAACACTGTAAGCCCTCAGAGTTACTCTTGGTGGGTGCAGGAATGGGCCCTGCTGTGAATTATTAGATCAAGAATTGTAATTACATGCCCCTTTTGAACAGGGGCTGAAAAATTGGGCCTTTCGTGGTGGTGGTGGTGGTGGCGTTGCCACAACACTGTAAGCCCTCAGAGTTACTCTTGGTGGGTGCAGCAATGGGCCCTGCTGTGAATTATTAGATCAAGAATTGTAATTACATGCCCCTTTTGAACAGGGGCTGAAAAATTGGGCCTTTCGTGGTGGTGGTGGTGGTGGCGTTGCCACAACACTGTAAGCCCTCAGAGTTACTCTTGGTGGGTGCAGCAATGGGCCCTGCTGTGAATTATTAGATCAAGAATTGTAATTGCATGCCCCTGTTGAACAGGGGCTGAAAAATTGGGCCTTTCGTGGTGGTGGTGGTGGTGGTGGTGTTGCCACAACACTGTAAGCCCTCAGAGTTACTCTTGGTGGGTGCAGCAATGGGCCCTGCTGTGAATTATTAGATCAAGAATTGTAATTACATGCCCCTTTTGAACAGGGGCTGAAAAATTGGGCCTTTCGTGGTGGTGGTGGTGGTGGCGTTGCCACAACACTGTAAGCCCTCAGAGTTACTCTTGGTGGGTGCAGCAATGGGCCCTGCTGTGAATTATTAGATCAAGAATTGTAATTGCATGCCCCTGTTGAACAGGGGCTGAAAAATTGGGCCTTAGGCACTGGTGGCACAACACTACAACCCCTCACAGATACTGTACTTGGAGCACAGCAATGAGCCCTGTTGCAAAGTATTGCTTCAAAAATTGTAATGACACGCCCCTGTTAAACAGGGGCTGAAAAATTGGGCCTTAGGCACTGGTGCCACAACACTCCAACCCCTCACAGATACTGTACTTGGAGCACAGCAATGAGCCCTATGGCAAATTATTGCTAAAAAAATTGTAATTACACGCCCCTGTAAAACAGGGGCTGAAAAATTGGGCCTTAGCCACTGGTGGCGGCACCCATAAACAAAAATGATCTTCCAAGCTATCATCATCAATCGTATCATTGAGGACTCGGAGGAGGAGGATAGCCAGTCAACATAACAGCACAGGCACTCAGCATCAGCATCAGTCTTGAAGGGATGTGACATGTTAAAATCAATTAGTCTGTTATATCAGCATCAGGTGTGTGGTAGCTGGTGGTGATCCAAGACTGGTTCATCTTGATGAAAGTCAGTCGATCAACCGAGTCGGTGGACAGGCGCACCCTGTGATCCGTGACAAATCCTCCAGCAGCACTGAATGTGCGTTCCGAAAGAACGCTGGATGCAGGACAGGCCAGTAGCTCAATTGCATACTGTGCAAGCTCTGGCCAGTGATCCATCCTCAAGACCCAGTAAGCCAGAGGATTTTCGGTGGGGAAGGTGTCCAAGTCTGACCTTGCCCCTAGATATTCCTGCACCATGTTTATCAGACGCTGGCGATGGTTGCTGGAACCGATCATACTTTGGGGCTGTGGACTAAAGAATTGTCTGAACGCATCGGTCAGACGGCCACCTTCCCCACCGCTCCTTCTTTGACTGGCCGAAGCCTCAGCAACTCGTTGTCCAGGACCAGGAGTTTGTAACCTCCCAGTCTCTGGGAACGCGTTGCACAGACCTTTCTGCAAGGCCTCCCGGAGTTGTCTCATCCTCTGCTCCCTCTGCGACGGTAACATAAGGTCCGCAACCTTACCCTTGTACCGTGGATCAAGGAGAGTGGCCAGCCAGTAATGGTCCCTCTCCTTGATCCGAAGAATACGAGGATCCTTCCGCAGACTTTGCAGGATCAGGGAGGCCATGCAGCGTAGGTTTGCTGAGGCATTCGCTCCGGAGTCCTCTGGGTCACTAAGGACGACATGATCCGCAGCCACCTCCTCCCAGCCACGTACAAGTCCACTGGTTTCTTGGGACTGTAAATCATCCCTAAAAGACTGCTGCTGATGATGCTGAGTGCCAGCCTCCACCTCCATGCTGACACAATCCTCCTCCTCCTCCTCCTCCTCCTCCTCCTCCTCTTCCTGTGCGATGGGTGGGACAGAAGGAACACTGTCTGGGTAAAGGGGGCCTTGAGAGGCAAGGAAGTCCTCCTCTTCCTGCCTCTGTTCTGCCTCAAGTGCCCTGTCCATTATTCCACGCAGCGTGTGCTCCAACAGGTGGACAAGAGGTACAGTGTCACTGATGCATGCACTGTCACTGCTCACCATCCTCGTGGCCTCCTCAAATGGTGCCAGGACAGTGCATGCATCCCTGATCATGCCCCACTGGCGTGGAGAAAAAAAACCAAGCTCCCCTGACCCTGTCCTGGTGCCGTAGTCGCACAGGTACTCATTGATGGCCCTCTGCTGCGTGTGCAGCCGCTGCAGCATGGCCAACGTTGAGTTCCACCTGGTGGGCATGTCACATATAAGGCGGTTCTTGGGCAGGTTCAACTCCTTTTGCAGCTCAGCCAGGCGAGCACTGGCATTATAAGATCTGCGGAAATGCACACAGACTTTCCTGGCCTGCCTCAGGACATCCTGTAAGCCCGGGTACCTGCCCAAGAACCGCTGCACCACCAGGTTAAGGACGTGAGCCACACAGGGCACATGGGTCAGTTGTCCCTGTCGGAGGGCGGAGAGGAGGTTGGTGCCATTGTCGCAAACCACCATTCCTGGCTTAAGCTGGCGTGGCGTCAACCACCTCTCGGCCTGGCCCTGCAGAGCAGACAGGACCTCTGCCCCAGTGTGGCTTCTGTCCCCCAAACACACCAGCGCAAGCACGGCATGGCATCTTTTTGCCTGCGTACTTGCGTAGCCCCTTGAACGCCTACGGAGCACCGCTGGTTCCGAGGACAAACCACAGGAAGAGGCCATGGAGGAAGAAGAAGAGGAGGGGGTGGAGGAGAGAGGTGTGTCACAACCAGTAGTAGCATTTTGGAGGCGTGGCGGTGGAACAACCTCCAACACTACTGCACCTTGTCCTGCATCCTTCCCAGCTGCCAAAAGAGTGACCCAATGGGCCGTGAAAGAAAGGTAACGTCCCTGTCCATGCCTGCTGGACCATGAGTCAGCGGTAATATGCACCTTACCGCTGACCGCCCTGTCCAGCGAGGCCAAGACATTGCCTTCCACATGCCGGTAGAGAGCCGGAATAGCCTTCCGTGAGAAAAAGTGGCGTTTGGGAACCTGCCACTGAGGAACCGCACATTGCACAAACTCACGGAAGGGGGCCGAGTCTACCAACTGAAAAGGCAGCAGTTGAAGCGCTAGCAATTTAGCCAAGCTAGCATTCAACCGCTGGGCATGTGGATGGCTGGGAGTGAACTTCTTTCGACGGTCCAGCAGCTGGGGCAGGGAAATTTGCCTGCTAGAATCGGACGTCGGTGTACTGCTAGCAGAGTGGCCGCAAGTACTTGGCTGTGACACACCTAATTCTACACCTTCATTCCTCTCAGTGCATGTTTCAGAGAGGACTGAAGTTATAGTGGGGTTGGAGATCCCAGCTGATGCGGTGCAAGGAGAGGTCCGCTTTGTTCTTTGGTGTGGGTCTTTGAGGTAGGCTTGCCAACGAGCTGCATGGCAGGTCAACATATGTCTGGTCAGGCATGTGGTACCCAAGCGGCTGATGTTTTGGCCACGCGATATACGCTTGAGACATATGTTGCAAACAGCAGCTGTGCGATCTGATGCACTAGCCTCAAAAAAGGCCCACACCAAAGAACTTTTTGAATGACGGGCAGAGGCAGCGCCCTGCACAGGCGGAGCTCTGCGGTGTGATTCCGTCGGTGTACTGCCCTTACGCTGGCCACCAAAGGGCATCCTGCCTCGTTGGAGATGTGCCTCCTCCTCATCCTCCTCCTCCTCCTCTCTCCTATTAGGCACCCACGTGGAGTCAGTGACCTCATCATCCCCTCCCTCCTCATCACTGGAGCCAATCTGGCAGTATGCTGCAGCTGCTGGAACATGACTGCCAGATTGGTGTCCTTCTTGAGCATCCCCTCTGTCTGCTCTCACGCTACTGCCTTCCTCTAGCTGGGTTTCATCATCAGACCCTTCGAAACGCTGGGCATCCTCCTGGAGCATGTACCCAACACTGTGCTCAAACAGTTCGGGGGACTCCTCAGGAGGAGGACATGGTGGGTCTAGGGAAGGAGTGACTGATGATGAGTCTGACATTGATACCAGGGAAGAGGACGCTTTGGCAGCTGCTTTTCCAGTACCCTGAGCCTGGGTGAGAGAGGATGAGGAGGAGGAGGAGGGCTTGGTCATCCACTCTACCAAGTCTTCGGCATGATGTGGCTCAACATGTCCAGCTGCCGAAAAGAAGGACAAGCGTGTCCCATGGCCATGTGCTGATGACAATGCACCGCGTCCACGACCAGCACTGTTGCCCCCAGACACAGAGCCTGCTTGCCCTCTTTTATTGCCTCCTGACTGTCTGCCTCTCCTTGTTTGCCTTCCAGACATTCTAATAGATGGCCTGCAGGGAGATGGGAAAAAAGCAATAAGGGCTACCTTCAGGTGTCCTTCTCTGTCCCTTTACTTAAGGATTTCTAAATATGGTTGAGGATGATTGCTTTTGCACAGAATAGCACAACGACAATTTCCCTGACTGTGCAAAAAAACAAGGATTTCAAAGATGGTTGATGAGGAATGCTTTAGCACACTATAGCACAAGGAGAATTCCCTCACTGTCCTTCCCTGTCCCTAGAAACAAGGATTCGCACAGTAAAACACACTGACACTCTCCCTACCTATAGTTTTCTGTCCCTAGAAAAAATGATTTTTTAAAGCACACTATAGCACAAGGAGAATTCCCTCACTGTCCTTCCCTGTCCCTAGAAACAAGGATTCGCACAGTAAAAGACACTGACACTCTCCCTACCTATAGTTTTCTGTCCCTAGAAAAAATGTTTTTTTAAAGCACACTATAGCACAAGGAGAATTTCACTCACTTTCATTCTTTGTCCCTAGAAACAAGGATTATCACAGTGAAAGAAACTGACACTCTTCCTTCCTATAGTTTTCTGTCCCTAGAAAAAAATGTTTTTTTAAAGCACACTATAGCACAAGGAGAATTCCCTCACTGTCCTTCCCTGTCCCTAGAAACAAGGATTCGCACAGTGAAACACACTGACACTCTCCCTACCTATAGTTTTCTGTCCCTAGAAAAAAATGTTTTTTTAAAGCACACTATAGCACAAGGAGAATTCCCTCACTGTCCTTCCCTGTCCCTAGAAACAAGGATTCGCACAGTAAAAGACACTGACACTCTACCTACCTATAGTTTTCTGTCCCTAGAAAAAATGTTTTTTTTAAAGCACACTATAGCACAAGGAGAATTTCACTCACTTTCCTTCTTTGTCCCTAGAAACAAGGTTTATCACAGTGAAAGAAACTGACACTCTTCCTTCCTATAGTTTTCTGTCCCTAGAAAAAAATGTTTTTTTAAAGCACACTATAGCACAAGGAGAATTCCCTCACTGTCCTTCCCTGTCCCTAGAAACAAGGATTCGCACAGTAAAAGACACTGACACTCTCCCTACTGTGAGGGGGTTAACTCGGTAGCGGGTGTGTGTGACCCCCTGGTTGGGCTCCCCACACAAAAACAGGGCCAGCAGACGGAGGTTGTGGTTTTCAAAATCAAAAGGTGCGGTTTATTTCTCTATGTACAGTGACAAAAACACAGCAAAGCCAAAAAGAAACATAAACAAAATAAATCCTGGTCAGTTTGACCTCTGACTAAACATGCAGGTTTCCTAAACTAACAACTGGGATCAGCCTGGTGCTGTCCTAGTCCCTAAGTCCCTGGTTTAGTAAAAGTCCAAACAAATAGCCACACAGGCTTTGCCTCACCGCACAGGGGTTCACTCTCCCTAGACAGTCCACACAGGTCTTGTTCCAGGCATGAGCTAACATCTAATGAAGCTGGGAGTTCTTATAGAGGCCTAAATGAGCTGACAAGGTTCAGCTGGTCTCCTCATCTTTGTCTGCACGACGCCCCACACTCTCCCTAGAGGTATGAGTCATCCATGAGCCTACTAGCCTCAGCTGGGCTTATACAACTCTCCACCCTAGTTGTATAAGTCAGCATAAAGCCTGAATCTGGGAGAAATATATCTACCCCCCTGGATGCAACCAGGTGACTTTACCTTCCTGCTGTCACATACCCCCCCCTCTTGTTTTAACCTTGGGGTTGGAACACCAGCAATCAGGCATTCATGTACTCGAGACAAAGCATCCACATTCCCCATTTGAACGCCAGGGCGATGCTTTACTGTGAAGTTGAATTCCTGTAGGGCCAGGAACCACCTATTCACTCTTCTATTTGTCTCCTTGTTTTGAGCCATCCACTTTAACGGAGCGTGATCCGTAACCATGTCAAAGTGCCTACCTAGCAGATAGTACCGAAGGGAATCTAGAGCCCACTTCACCGCTAAACACTCCTTTTCAACCGTGGCGTAATTTACCTCATGGGACTTCAACTTCCTGCTGAGGTAAATGACTGGGTGCTCTTCCCCGTTCCAGACCTGGGACAATACTGCTCCTAACCCCACATCTGACGCATCACTTTGTACGACAAAGTCTTTAGAGAAGTCGGGTGAGTACAACACTGGCTGGCTACATAAGGCTTGTTTCAAGAATTGGAATGCTGCCTCAGCCTCGGGGGTCCATTTAATCATGACCGACCCTTTCCCCTTCGTTAGGTTGGTTAGGGGCACAGCCTTAGAAGCAAAGTGGGGAATGAATCGCCGATAATACCCAGCGATTCCCAGAAAGGCTCGTACCTGCTTCTTGCTGTTGGGACGTGGCCAACTCTGGATGGCCTCGACTTTGTTGAGTTGGGGTTTTATCACTCCCCTGCCAATGGTGTACCCAAGATATTTGGCCTCCTCCTGCCCAATGGTACACTTCTTGGGGTTAGCCGTAAACCCCGCTTCCCGGATAGAGTCTAGGACTGCTTGCACTTTTGGCAGATGTGAGGCCCAATCTGTGCTATGGACAATTACGTCATCCAGGTAAGCCGCAGCATACTTCCGATGGGGCCTCAGTATCTGGTCCATTTTCCGCTGGAATGTGGCCGGCGCATTCTGTAACCCGAACGGCATTCTCTTATATTGGAACGCCCCGTCTGGGGTTACAAATGCGGTTTTCTCTTTGGCCGACTTGGCCAGGGGAATTTGCCAATACCCTTTTGTGAGGTCAAGAGTGGTCATGTATCGGGCTGTTCCCAGCCGGTCGATCAACTCATCTATACGTGGCATGGGGTAGGTGTCAAATTTTGTAACTTTGTTCAACTGACGAAAATCGTTACAAAATCGCCAGCTCCCATCCGGTTTAGGCACCAACACAATGGGACTAGACCAATCACTTTGGGACTCCTCTATCACCCCTAAGTTCAGCATTTTCTGTACTTCCTCCCGTATTGCCTCCCGTCGGGCCTCTGGGATCCGATAGGGTTTTAACTTCACCCTTTCACCGGGCGGGGTAATAATATCATGCTCTACCCCAGATGTTTGTCCCGGCAGCTCAGAGAACACCTCCTTGTTGCGAAGCACAAACTCCTTAACCTCCTGTTGTTGGGGTTGTGACAAGGTGGCTGCTATTCCAACCTCCGGAATCACGCAACCAGTTTGAGCTGGTGACCAAGTTTCTGCGACTAGGGACTCTCTATCCCTCCAGGCTTTCAACAGATTAACGTGATATATCTGTTCGGGCTTTCGCCTTCCTGGTTGTCTGACCTTGTAATTCACTTCGCTCACTTTTTCCATTATCTCGTAGGGGCCTTGCCATTTGGCAAGGAATTTACTTTCAACCGTAGGGACAAGTACCAATATCCTATCCCCCGGGGAAAAGGTACGGGTCTTTGCTCCACGGTTGTACACTCTCTGCTGTGCCAACTGCGCTTGGGCCAAATGTTCCTTCACGATGGGCATTACCTGTGCAATTCGATCTTGCATCAGGGCGACATGCTCAATCACACTCCTGTGGGGAGAACTCTCACTTTCCCAAGTTTCCTTGGCAATATCCAACAGCCCTCTTGGGTGTCTCCCATACAGTAACTCAAAGGGGGAGAATCCCGTAGAGGATTGGGGCACCTCCCTAATAGCAAACATCAAATAAGGAAGTAGACAGTCCCAATCCTTTCCATCTCTATCCACCACTTTCTTCAACATTTGTTTTAGGGTTTTGTTGAATCTTTCAACCAGCCCATCGGTTTGGGGGTGATACACAGATGTACGCAATTGCGTCACTTTGAACAATTTACACAGCTCTTTCATAACCCGGGACATAAAGGGTGTACCTTGGTCCGTAAGCAGTTCTTTACAAATACCCACCCGGCTAAAAACAAGAGATAGCTCTTTGGCTATGGTTTTGGCCGAGGTATTTCTGAGAGGGATCGCTTCTGGATAACGGGTGGCATAGTCCATTATAACCAATATGTACTGGTGCCCCCTAGCGGACTTGATTATAGGACCTACCAAATCCATTGCGATTCTCTCAAACGGGACCTCAATGATGGGTAGAGGGACCAGCGGGCTACGGAAATGTGGCATCGGGGCCGACCTCTGACACACAGGGCAGGAGGAACAATAATTTTCTATGTCCTTCATCACCCCAGGCCAATAGAATCTCTGTAATACCCTCTCTCGGGTTTTCTCTGTCCCCAGATGACCTCCAAGAATGTGCCCATGGGCCAACTCCAACACCAACTTCCTGTAAGGTTTGGGCACCACAAGCTGCTCAACGGTTTCTTCTGCCCTTTTTGCCACCCGATACAGTAGGTCCTTCTCTACGCTGAAGTATGGGTAAGTGCAGGTATTATCTGGGTTCACTAACTCGCCATCTATTTCCACTACGTTTTCCCGTGCCTTTATTAGGGCGGGGTCTTTTAACTGTTCTGTGGCAAAATTTTCCCTGTGAACCTCCAGATCAGAAAACTCCACAGACGGTAGGTTTTCGTCTGAGGAGGTGGGCTCCTCTCCAGTTTCTTGAGTCTCCCCTGCCAATACTGACAAGGGAAATTCTGGAGAGTCCTCACCACTCTCAGAGGAGTTCTGGCTATCACATTCCTGGTACATAGGGGCACCAGTGGGGGGCTCAGGATCATCCCACAGTTCCCAGAACTTCGGAAAATCTCTTCCCACAATGGCATCATGCGGTAATTGAGATACTAACCCCACTGGATGAGAGAGGGTACCTTTGGGGGTCTCGAAACACACTGTAGTCACTGGATACTCTCGGGTGTCCCCATGCACACAAATAACAGCTACCTTGCTATTCCCAGAGACCTCTGTTTTAACTAATTCAGCCTTTATCAGGGTCACAAGGCTACCTGAATCCAGTAATACCACAACATTTCTACCATTAATACACATTTTGCATAAATGTTTCTCAGTTCCCCGAATGGCAGTGCATGCGACTGTCGCACACAGCGACTGACGTCTGTCCGTCAGAAAGTCACATTGCATGGGTTCCTCCACAACCGGGCAATTTGCTGCAATATGTCCCGCTTGCCGGCAGCGGTAGCAAACAATCCTTTTGGCTGCCTCTTGAGCCCCTGACTTCCCAGGCTGTTCTCGCCAAACTTTGGGTAGAGCTCCCACCCTCTCACTCTCTCCACCCTCACCCCTTGGAATCCTCTTATCCGCCCCTGGGGATGGTCTGGTCTTAGGGTGGAAAGTCCGAGAGTCTCTGGAAGAGGCCGTCAGGTTCTCTGTAGCCAAGTATTTCTCGACACGATCCACAAGACCACTGGCCGTCTCTGGGTCTCCATGGCTTACCCACTTTTGGATGGCAGTAGGAAGAGCTCTCAAAAACCGATCCATTACAACACGTTCCACAATCTCTGGTGCGGACAAAGTCTCTGGCTGTAGCCACTTCCTGCTCAGGTGAATGAGATCATACATTTGAGACCTGGGGGGTTTTCCAAGCTGGAAAGTCCAGTTATGCACACGCTGAGCCCGGACAGCCAGGGTGACACCCAGCCTTGCCAATATTTCAGCTTTTAGCATCACATAGTCTTTTGCTTGGTCAGGCTCTAGGTCATAGTAAGCCTTCTGCGATTCACCAGTTAACAGAGGAGCCACCAGTCCAGCCCACTGCTCCTCAGGCCACTTTTCTCTTTCAGCAGTCCTTTCAAATGTGGTCAAAAATACCTCTGGATCATCCTCTCCAGTCATTTTTGTCAATAAACGACTCACCCCAAAGGACGCGGTATTAGTGGGACGGCTTTCCTCACTGGTCTGCGGACGTTGCTGCATTACTGCTTCCATTTGTTGTAGTCTCTGCTCTTGCTTCTGTAACAGGTCTATGAAGCGGGCCTCAGATTGCTGCTGGGCTTGTTGATGAGCTTGCTGCTGGGCTGCAAGGCTCCTTTGCAAACCTGCATTTGTCTGCTGTTGATTGGCATTTGCTAGAGCCAGCTGTTTCAGTATCTCCTCCATGCTGGCTTAAAAAAACTGCCACTGGTTCTCCACCAACTGTGAGGGGGTTAACTCGGTAGCGGGTGTGTGTGACCCCCTGGTTGGGCTCCCCACACAAAAACAGGGCCAGCAGACGGAGGTTGTGGTTTTCAAAATCAAAAGGTGCGGTTTATTTCTCTATGTACAGTGACAAAAACACAGCAAAGCCAAAAAGAAACATAAACAAAATAAATCCTGGTCAGTTTGACCTCTGACTAAACATGCAGGTTTCCTAAACTAACAACTGGGATCAGCCTGGTGCTGTCCTAGTCCCTAAGTCCCTGGTTTAGTAAAAGTCCAAACAAATAGCCACACAGGCTTTGCCTCACCGCACAGGGGTTCACTCTCCCTAGACAGTCCACACAGGTCTTGTTCCAGGCATGAGCTAACATCTAATGAAGCTGGGAGTTCTTATAGAGGCCTAAATGAGCTGACAAGGTTCAGCTGGTCTCCTCATCTTTGTCTGCACGACGCCCCACACTCTCCCTAGAGGTATGAGTCATCCATGAGCCTACTAGCCTCAGCTGGGCTTATACAACTCTCCACCCTAGTTGTATAAGTCAGCATAAAGCCTGAATCTGGGAGAAATATATCTACCCCCCTGGATGCAACCAGGTGACTTTACCTTCCTGCTGTCACACTACCTATAGTTTTCTGTCCCTAGAAAAAAATGTTTTTTTAAAGCACACTATAGCACAAGGAGAATTCCCTCACTGTCCTTCCCTGTCCCTAGAAACAAGGATTCGCACAGTAAAAGACACTGACACTCTCCCTACCTATAGTTTTCTGTCCCTAGAAAAAATGTTTTTTTAAAGCACACTATAGCACAAGGAGAATTCCCTCACTGTCCTTCCCTGTCCCTAGAAACAAGGATTCGCACAGTAAAAGACACTGACACTCTCCCTACTGTGGGGGGGTTAGCTCGGCAGCGGGTGTGTGTGATCCCCTGGATGGGCTCCCCACACAAAAACAGGCCCAGCAGACGGAGGTTGTGGTTTTCAAGATCAAAAAGGTGCGGTTTATTTCTCTATTTACAGTGACAAAAAAACACAGCAAAGCAAAAAGAAACATAAACAAAATAAACCCTGGTCAGCTTGACCTCTGACTAAACATGCAGGTTTCCTAACTAACAACTGGGATCAGCCTGGTGCTGTCCTAGTCCCTAAGTCCCTGGTTTAGTAAATGTCCAAACAAATAGCCACACAGGCTTTGTCTCACCGCACAGGGGTTCACTCTCCCTAGACAGTCCACACAGGTCTGGTTCCAGGCATGAGCAAACACCTAATGAAGCTGGGAGTTTTTATAGAGGCCTTAAACGAGCTGACAAGCTTCAGCTGGTCTCATCAACTCCCTGCCTGCACGACGCCCAGCACTCTCCCTAGAGGTATGAATCATCCATGAGCCCACTAGCCTCAGCTGGGCTTCATCAACTCTCTCCCTAGTTGTATAAGTCGGCATAAAGCCTGAATCTGGGAGAAATATATCTACCCCCCTGGATGCAACCAGGTGACTTTACCTTCCTGCTGTCACACTACCTATAGTTTTCTGTCCCTAGAAAAAATGTTTTTTAAAGCACACTATAGCACAAGGAGAATTTCACTCACTTTCCTTCTTTGTCCCTAGAAACAAGGATTATCACAGTGAAAGAAACTGACACTCTTCCTTCCTATAGTTTTCTGTCCCTAGAAAAAAATGTTTTTTTAAAGCACACTATAGCACAAGGAGAATTCCCTCACTGTCCTTCCCTGTCCCTAGAAACAAGGATTCGCACAGTAAAAGACACTGACACTCTCCCTACCTATAGTTTTCTGTCCCTAGAAAAAATGTTTTTTTAAAGCACACTATAGCACAAGGAGAATTTCACTCACTTTCCTTCTTTGTCCCTAGAAACAAGGATTATCACAGTGAAAGAAACTGACACTCTCCCTACCTATAGTTTTCTGTCCCTAGAAAAAATGTTTTTTTAAAGCACACTATAGCACAAGGAGAATTCCCTCACTGTCCTTCCCTGTCCCTAGAAACAAGGATTTGCACAGTAAAACACACTGACACTCTCCCTACCTATAGTTTTCTGTCCCTAGAAAAAATGTTTTTTTAAAGCACACTATAGCACAAGGAGAATTCCCTCACTGTCCTTCCCTGTCCCTAGAAACAAGGATTCGCACAGTAAAACACACTGACACTCTCCCTACCTATCCTTCTCTTTCCCTAAACTAAAGGAATCCAGGTTAAGCAAGAAAAAAATAAATGTCACTGTCCCTGCCTATGTTTCTCTTTCCCTGCTCCGGAACACACTACACTAGGCCGCCGTGCTGGCGGCCTTTTATAGTGTGGGGCGTGTACTAAACACCCTCAGCAATAATTGGCCACAGGCATCCTGCCTGTGGCCAATCATTGCTCTCCTCGCTGCCGGCGCTGTGATTGGCCAAGCATGCGGGGTCACAGTGCATGCTTGGCCAATCACAGCGCCTGGATGACACTGCGATGGCGTAGTGCATTGTGGGCCGTTCACGTCACTCGAATTTGGCGCGAACGGCCCAAATCGTTCGATCTTCGTCGAACGATCGAACAGCCGATGTTCGAGTCAAACGTATGTTCGACTCGAACACGAAGCTCATCCCTACACCTGAGGAAGACAATATATTCTCACATTGAGAATCCAATGCGAAATGTCTCGTATGGCCTTTTTACAGAATATTTGTAAATTTGTTAGGTAGTGATTTTGTGATGTGTATTGCTGTGCTTTCAAAAAAAAATGTTTACACACCTCAAAGTTAAGAAGAAAATCAAAACAAAAACAACAATAAATAAAAATGGCTGTTTTGTTGTTAAACAGAACCCAAATATTTTTGGGTGGTGAAAGTAAATATTTTGATTATTTCCTATGTGTGGCTTCTTATTTATATGATTAATAAGAACAGTATATTTGTTAAGTTGGTGTAGTTACATTGACAGTGTACTTGAAAATGGGTGTAGCAGAGCCACAGCACAACATAATACACTACATATGTCAAGGCAAGATTTTGAGCTAATACTTTACAATTCAGGTTTGGCAACTAAACTAAAATATGTACCAATTACATTTGAAGAATAATTCCAAATAATATACACATACAACAGTATTTCAAAGATATTGGTGTTTAATCAAACAAAAAAAGGGGATTATTAAACATTATCACCAAGATTTTCTTGCCAGGGCACTGTCCCACTACCCACAAAGTAAGGCCTTATTTTGTTCCCTCACAATACGGCCAGTTTGTGAGGAAAGGCCAACTCCACCAGTTTGAAGAGCTGGCATCACTGGCTCTTCAGCTGCCATAACACCTGAGGTTGGATCTTGAGCCACTGTACCAATATAGTTTGTGCCATGTCTACACAAATAATTATGTAGAATGCAGCAACACAAGACTACATGGTTAATTTTATATTCCGCCATATTGATAGCGGTTAAAAAAAGGCGGAACCTGTTTGAAAGAATTCCGAACGCATTCTCTACAACCCTCCTGGCACGGGATAGCCAGTAGTTGTAGATGCACTGCTCTGGGGTCAAGTTCCTCATCGGAAAGGGCTTCATTAAATGAGGTCCCAGAGCAAATGCATCATCAGCAAGAAAAACAAAATTCATGCCCTCAATATTGTCCTGGGCAGGGGGCAAATTCAAAGTGCCATTCTGCAGGCGGGTATTGAACTCGGTGTGGAGCATCACCCCACCATCTGAATGCCGCCCATTGATGCCCACATCCAAATATAAAAACTCATAATTTGCAGAAACAAGGGCTAACAAAACTATACTGCAAAATCCCTTGTAATTAAAATAAAAAGAGCCAGAGTTGGGTGGGGGATGATGCGCACATGTTTCCCATCAATGGCACCCTCACAGTTGGGGAAATTCCATAAGTTTTGGAACTGGGCCGCCACATCCTGCCACTGCTGGGGAGTAGAAGGAAACTGAGAATAAAAAATAAATAAAAATTATTACGACTTGAGCCTTGAAATTGCAAATTAGTTATCACACATACATTCTGGTGCCAAAATGAAAACCTAAAATTTTAAGCTCCCTCTGGTGGCACATCTAGGGAATTTGGGGGGGGGGAGATTTGGGGGACAGGTAAGAACCCTCTCCACTTCCATTAAAGAGAAATGAGGAACAAATGAAGGTACATTTTACAAGCCACTCTGTTTCAAAAATATTGACAGCACAATGTGAAAATAATAATTGACATTATATCTATTTTTTTAAATATATAAATATTAATAATAGATTAAATATCATAAAAAAATGTGATGAGTAACAATTAAAAGTATACTACATGCTAGTGACTACATGTTTTGTAAAATTCATGAATAAACATTTCTAAAGTAACAAATTAATAGGGAGAATAGATTCTTAAAAATGCATTAAAACAGTAATTGGATCAGTTGATTATGCATTTTGGGGAGGGGAGTGAGGTTTCTCAAATATTTGGTGTAGACCAACAAAAAAAATAAGAATACTAATGTGACACAGTTTAGAGGATGTTTAGGGTAATCCACTAACACAATTTCCATAAATAAAATATGCTCAAAATGTGGATGTGCCAAGGAAAGCATGCTTGGGAGGTAAGTGCTGAAAAATATGCATGGAGGACAGGGAAAATAAACTAAAATCTACATAAAGGACATTCAGAGCAAAATATATTACTGGAAAACATGGAAGAAAACATACAGAATCAAATAATAAATTCAAAAAAGTATATAGAATTGGAGATAAGATCACATTACATACACGAATATAGTCCTTCTGCAGAACTTGGATTATGGCACAACAGGTCTCCGGTATTATATGGCCAAGAGCCTGGGGAGAAATACCAGTTGTGAATTTTAGATCTTGGAGACTTCTCCCTGTCGCCAAGTAGCGAAGAGTGGCTATCAGCCTTTGCTCAACAGGAATAGCCCTCCTCATGCAGGTGTCCTGCTTCCTAATGTAGGGGGACAGAAAGGACACAAGGTGCTGGAAGCATGAGTCAGACATTCTGAGATAATTTCTAAAATCATCGGGATTATTCTCCCTCAGCTCCCTTAGCAACGTCATGTGTGAAAATTGGTCGCCTTGTTGCAACCAATTTTTGCACCATATAGTCCTCCTCCTACCCCTTGACCTGGACTGGCCATGAGAAATGGCCACAACTCCCAGGCTATAGACAGCACGCTCTCTCTCTGCATTCCGCAACATCTGCAAGAAAGAACAAAGGATTAAAGACACGAACGTAAAGGAACAGAACAAATCTGCTGACGCCAAACTGTCACTACCTCGCGATTAGCAGAACGAGACCAAAGCGTGACGCAGGAAAATTGAAGGCTCCTGACTGACTGACGTGCTACCTGCTGCGCTAACGAGGCTGAATGGCAAGAGGAACACTTGTGTCACAGCTGGCCACCATACTTGGAAGATGATCGTGGCGGCACTATTTTTTCTCACTTTTGTTTTCTCTATTTTTCCCAAACCAATGCTGACAGTTTTCCCATATGGTCTAGCGGTTAGGATTCCTGGTTTTCACCCAGACGGCCCGGGTTCGACTCCCAGCATGGGAAATGCAAAACCTTCTAATGACCCGCACACTTCTAGTGCTGAAACCTCCAAAGCTGTGTTTTCCATTGTAACCTCCAATCATTCCCTTGTCAAAGAAGCAAGGGTCGAAAGCCAGAAATGCAGACAAGACAGGTCAAGGCAAGCCGGGACAGTAACAGGAAATCAAATAATATCAGGAACTCACAGGGGAAGCTGAAGATCATCCAGCAACTAATGGCTCACGCTGCTGCCTTTAAATAGGCCACTGAGTACCAGAATCTGTCACGCATTGCATGTGCTTTGGCGTACGCGCACTGGCACATGAATTCTCCTGTCTGTTCTTGCTATTCCGCGCATTCACATTGGCAAATTTCTAAGTGCCGATCTTCTACCAACCATTCTCTGACAGAGACATCATTCTTTTTTTTCACACCTTTGTAAAAGCCCTTTTGAATTCCTCTTTGCTTTTTTCTTTCTGTGTGATGAAAGGAAGGGAAGCATGTCACATAGATGGAAAATGCCTCTGTTGTTCTAGGGTGAGTAGAAATTGTATCTTTCAAGGTTTGTTAGATGCAGAGTTAAAGATTTCAGCTGGGTGGAAAATGGTGGAGGGCAAAAGAGCATTGAAAGCTTGAGCTGCCAATCACTTTTCCATCCATATGGCTTCTTGCAAGCCTTGGGGGATGAAGAGTAGTGGTTTTCATGGATTAAGGACCCTAAGACTCACAAAAAATATATAGTTCAGTGATCTGTGTGAGGATCGAACTCACGACCTTCAGACTATGAGACTGACACGCTACCTGCTGCGCTAACGAGGCTGAATGGTAAGAGGCACACTCGTGTCACGGCTGGCCACAATACTTGGAAGATGATGGCGGCGGCACTATTTTTTCTCACTTTTGTTTTCTCTAATTTTCCCAAACAAAGGCTGTCAGTTTTCCCATATGGTCTAGCGGTTAGGATTCCTGGTTTTCACTCAAGCGGCCCGGGTTCGACTCCCGGTATGGGAAATGCAAACCCTTTAAATAACCCGCACACTTCTTTTTTTTTTTCACTTCAAAGGTTTTTATTCGGCAATCCATATATACAAAGTATTCATGCAGATCAACAACATGGGCGCGTGCATGACAAACTTGAGTACAATAAAATGAAAAGGAAAGGGAAAAAGTAAAAAATGGGACACAAACAGAAAGGAGGGCTGGAAGGAGAGGAATAATAAACACAGAAGTACAGTACTGCAATCCCCCTACGCTTCCTGATGACGTGTTATACGAAACGTACGTCGAGGCGGTACTAGGTCACGTACAGACGCTACTTCCGGTCCCTCTGGCTCTCTATCATTGTAGGTGGAATGCACGCCAGTTACCTACAGATGGGACATCACTTCTCTCTCCTTGATACGCCATCCAGCCTCAGTGCCGAGTCTGTGGCACCTCTTCAAGTAAGCAGGCATTTGGCTTTTTGATGTTTGTACAAATATGTCTCAATAAACGGAATTACGCTATTGCTGCCCTATTTTTTATTCCATATCCTTATCTGAGTTTCCATGAGGTAGCGGTTCCGGTCCGGTATCATCTTCTCCATTTAACCTAAGCAAGGTTGTTTGCTGCAAGCGCATTTGACCTCTTTTTTAATTAAAAGGGTCAACTTCATTTGGTAAGCTGTCATCCTTATTTGAGCACATTTGGGTGATTGGTTTACAGTCGGTGAAGGTGGATCCTTGGCAGCTGTCACTCTATTTGGATTTTTGATTTGCTTGAAGCATTCCAGATTATATACTTGACTCTTATGTCATTGATCTCAAGGACTTGATTGACACTTGATTTATAAATTCATCATTTATGTACACTATAATCTTTCAACAAATGCAATTGTTTGGTGTTTAGGTGTTCAATTGTTCTGTACCGATACACAGGACTTTATTCTACACACATTTGGGATTATTTGCACAATCTTATACAGTTTGTCACTGTTTAATTTAGTGTGTTTAGGTAGGCTGGTGTTTGGTTCACTATTTTTATATTTATTTTATTTTACACTTGGTACTTTATTAATATATCACGAGTAATCATATTTAGCGCCTCCACCAGTATATAAGTTATTTATATATTCACTTTGATCATTATTTGTTCCATACTTTGGAATCTTTGGGGAGCAGCCGTAATCTATTCCAATTTAATTTATGTTGTTATACTAGGCGCAAGATTTTTTTCATCTTTTTTAAATCCCCCTACATTGTTCAGCTGGAGGCACCCGGCATTCATATACATTTTTGAGGGCTTATAGTGAGATACACTAAGAGAGAGTATCGGAAATTCCCAGCCATCGGTCCCAGATGTTATTATACTTGGACAGACACCCTCCGTTAATGTACATGAATTCGCGGTACGGAAGAGCACCATTAATGTCTGCTTTCCATTCAGCAAAGGTCGGAGGGGATGATCTCATCCATTTCCTCGCAATCAATTTTCTTGCTGAGAAAAGTGTCTCCTGGAGGAACGCTTTCATAAACGTATCTAATTCTGGGCCAGGGTAGATCCCCAGTAAACACGACTGTGGGCTCAGTGTAAGAGGTGAGCCCATGGTATCGTGGAGGAAGTCGACTATTTGTTTCCAGAAGCCCTGAACCACAGGGCAGGTCCAGAGCAGGTGGAAGAATGTGCCCAACTCCTGTGTACACATGGGGCAGGAATTGGGATAGTCCCTTTTGAATCTGGACACTCAGAGCGGGGTGAGGTATGAGCTGTGTAGTATGTATATTTGAGTGAGCCTATCAGAGAGTTTAGGGGACACCTCCCTGCAGGCGTCCAGGGCCTCACTACACTCCTCATCCCCAAGGTCTCCCACCTCCCTCTCCCAGCGCGGTTTAAGAGCATAGGCTATTTTCGTGGACGGTGGTACAAGCAGCATATTGTAAAAGTAGGAGATGAGTTTTTGAGGGTCTGTACCCTTGACTACGGCCATAATGGAGTTAGGGGAGGACTGTGGCACTGTCCCTCGAAATTGTGTGATGAGGGCATGATGGACTTGGATATACCTGAAATACATGCTGTCGGGAAGCGCAAACTCATCCTGGAGAGCAGGGAATGACCTAATGCCACCACCCACAATGACATGTGAGAGGTAGTATACCCCCCGAGAACACCACAACTCAGGGTCGGAGATCCGGGAGAGTTCAGGCAAGTGATAATTATGCCAGAGGGGAGTGTAGTCATTAAATGGGTCCATGTTTAGTTTAGTCATAGTGATGTCCCAGATTTTCCTGTAATGGTAAAGAGTAGATTTGGTCTGTGTAGATCGGGTGCCCCGTGTACCTAGTGCAATTGCAGTGATAGGGTCCTGCATGTGTTGCGTCCAGCGAGGGCAGAGAAGGGTCACAAACCTGTCCCTATCAGTTTTATCAACATGGAACAGCTGGGAAAGCTGCGATGCGGTGTAATAGAGATGTATATCAGGCATAGCCATTCCACCCAAATCAGTGGGATTCTTGAGGGTCCGCCAGGACAATTTGTGTCTGCTCCCACCCCACACGAATGGCTTGAGTAAGGAATCAAAGCATTTAAAATACTTGAGAGAGATGTATACCGGGGAGTGCCACAAGACATACAACATTTTTGGGAGCAGTACCATTTTTATCAGATTTATCCTGCCCCATACTCCAAGAGGCAATCGTGACCATATTTGTATTTTGTCTTTTACCAGGGCGTACAGGGGTTCTATATTTAGGGCGATGTAATCTGTCGGTGACCTAGTGATCTGAACACCCAGATATTTTACAGCACTCACCCTGAGTAGAGGGAGCCCTGACTGTGCTAGGAGGGGCGCAGAGGGGTCAATAGGAAGGATCTGGGACTTACCTTAATTAATTTTTAAACCCGAAAAGGTCCCAAAACGTTCGATCGTATCGAGCACGTGTTGTAGGGAGGGGCCAGAATCGGCCAGATACAATAGGGTATCGTCCGCATACATACTGATTTTTTCCACCAGTGCACCGCGGGTCAGTCTATCAGGATTTTCCCAAATGGAAATGGCCAATGGTTCTGCCGCAAGGGCATATAACAGGGGAGAAAGAGGGCAGCCCTGACGGGTGCCTCTGGTAAGCCCGAATGAATCAGAGGGCCCTCCATTCGCTACCACTCTAGCAGTGGGATTCTGGTATAGGAGACGGACCCACGAAATGAAGCTAGTGCCAAAACCATATTGTTCAAGGCAAGCCCATAAATATCTCCATTCCACTGAGTCGAACGCCTTGGCGGTGTCAAGAGTCACCACCACGCGTTCTCCAACATTATCATGCAGAGCCTGGAGATTGATAAACAGCTTTCTAAGATTAAAAGAGGTGTTCCGCAAGATCTCTGCGTTTGCGGACAATAGGATGTTGTATGTATCAAATCCAAGGCAAACTTTGCCAAGGATAATGGAGGAATATGAAAAGTATGGAGAGATCTCAAATTTAAAAATTAATAAAGAGAAGACTGAAATATTAAGTATATCCTTAAGTCCAAAAGAACGCAGGGGTCTTGGGGCCCTCTACCCATTTACATGGAAGCAGAAGGGGATGAAGTATTTGGGGATATACTTGTCCAACAGGGAGAGGGACCTTTATGAGGACAACTATATCCCCTTACTGAATAAAATAAAAACAGAACTGAAGGGATAGAAAAACTCTCTTGGCTGGGTAGAATGAATACTATTAAAATGATGATACTACCTAAAGCACTATACGTCTTTCAAACACTCCCAATAAAAATCCCAGATATGTACTTTAAAATATTGGGGAAGATAATAAGGAGATTCATTTGGAAAGAAAAGAGGCCTCGTATATCAGTAGAAACTTTAACTAGACCTAGACAGGAGGGAGGAGTATACCTTCCAGATTTTAGAAGATATTATGAGGCAGCAGTATTAAAAAGGATAACAGACTGGTTACAGGGAAATGGACGGAGAAAGAAATGGGTAGAAATAGAGGAAAGTCTGTGTAATGGGGACTTGGGAAAGAGAATATGGATCCCAAACCAATATAGAGGCTTAACACAAGAAACACCCCCAATAACAAAAGAAACCTTCAGACTATGGGATAGAGTATGTAAAACAAAAAAATGCCTCTATAACAGTCCGTTGATGTCCCTCACGGGTACAGACTATTTCCCGCCAGGGAAGAGTAGCGAGGCCTTTATGGGATGGGCAACCTCAGACACATTAAAACTGAAAGACGTACTGAAGGGGAATATCCTGTGCCCAATTTCAGAAATAAGAGAAAAATATGGACCCTCTGGGGGTGACAGTTGGAGGTATATTCAGATCCATCATTTTGTAAATACATTACCGAAACCTCTACGGGCTATGAATGAGCTAACCCCATGGGAAAAACTCGTAGAACAGGGGGGGGGGGAACGGGAAGACAGGGGATATCGAATATATATGGGATACTGTTACCCCCAAAGGGCCCCAAGACAATGAAAATACTGGAAAATTGGGAATTAGAACTTAATCAAACTATAATAGATGAAAAGAAGAGCCTAATCTTCGACTATGCTCACTCCACCTCAGTAGAGGCAAAAGTAAAGGAAATGAATTATAAGCTTTTAACCAAGTGGTATTTGGTTCCAACAAAGCTACATAAGATAAATAAGGAGTTATCACCCTTATGTTGGAGGGAATGTGGGCTGGAGGGAACACACGCCCATATATCCACTGATACAGGAATACTGGAGAGGGATCTTACGATTGATAGAGAAGATATGTGGATTTAAGGTTTCATAATACGGAAATGACAAGGAAAAAATATAGAACAACTTTGGTACCATATATGTTGAATGGAGCCAAAGCACTTATACCACAGAATTGGAGAGAAAAAAGGGTGCCAGCATTAGGAGACTGGCTGAGAGAGATGGATAGAACTAGATTGATGGAGGAGCTGCTCTCAAATCATAACGGAAGTAGATCAAAACACGATAGAGTTTGGAAGAGATGGAGAGAGTTTAAGGACTCAGAGGCCTATATAGAGGGGCTGGGGGGTTAGGGAATGTATTTCTTATTATGTCCCTTCTTTGTATAGATTTTTTTATTTTTTTTCCATCTCCCCCTCCCTCTCTTCTTTCCCCTTTTTTTTTTTGTGTGTGTATATAGGTGTGTATATGTGTATACATACGTACACAGCTATAGGCCCTGGGTAGGAGCCTTCTTAAATTATTTTGCTCATAAGTACATTTTTTTCTCTCACTTGACTCTGTCGACTTAATTATCACATATATTTGATATTTTTCCCTCCCCCTTTTTTTTTTTCTTCCACTTCCTCCGCTCACAGTAGGGACACGGGTATATGATTGTTATAGGTCACGGGACACCTGCACTTAGATTGTACTTATTTATAAGAGGGAGTAGATGGGAGATAAAGTCCCCCTCCCTCTTCCTATTTCCTCCTCACTCCCCCCCTTTATTTTTAATTTTTTTTCCCTGTATATATACGCGTAGGCTTTGAACAGGAGCCTTCTTAAATTATTTTATATTATCATATTTTTATATATTTTTCTTTTTTCACTTGATTCGGTAGATTTAATTAACACTTACATTTGATATTAAAATCCCCCTTTTTTTTTTTTTCTTCCTTCTCACTGTAGGGCACATTGCACTTAGACTGTACTTATCAAGATATAGATTAAGATGCACAAGCACTTTAGATTACAACTATATTTATATTTAGCTATAAGAGGGAGTACATGGGAGATAAGGTCCCCTCCCCTCTCTTTCCCCGCCTATTCCTTCTTTTCCTCCTCTTCTCTTTCTCTTTTCCTCCTTTATTTTTTATTTTTTTACTCATCCTGTCCTTTTTCCTCCCTCCCCTCCCCCCGCCTTCCTCCCTTCCTCCCTCCCCTCTCCTTTCTTCCATCTCTTCCTCTCCCGTCCCCTCTCTTATGTCCATCGGATCTATCTGGCTCTTTCTTTTTTTTTTCTCTTTTCTTTTTTTTTTTGTGTGTTTGGTTTTTCCTATGCTTGACATCTACATCTGGGGGATTAGGAACTCACGGGCTATGGAGATAGATATATTCCAAAAGGGATAGGCAGTCCCTCTAGTAAAATGGAAAATTGGTAAATGACATTCTATCTAGGTTCAATTTATCAAAGGGGTATATAATGAGACTTTATATGTATGTTGTGTTTATATGGTTTAAATTTCTATTGTATTGTTATTGTATTGTATTGTATTGTTATTCAAATGTCATGTAATGTGAAAAAGTTTAATAAAAAAGGATTAAAAAAAAAAAAAGAGGTGTTCCGGCCAGGCATGAATCCCGCCTGATCAGCATGAATCAGGGATAAAATAACCTGATTCAGCTGATGGGCAAGGACTTTAGCCAGAATTTTGATATCTGCCTGGAGGAGGGAGATGGGCCTATAAGATTCCGGATAACCCGGGTCCTTCCCCGGTTTGGGAATTAGTACTATTATTGCCTCTCTCATGGATGGGGGCAGCACCAGATTGTCAAATAAGTAGTTGTATAGGGCGAGTAGCTTTGGAGTAAGTATTTTGCTGTATGTTGCATAAAATTCAATGGGTAGGCCATCCGAGCCTGGGGCCTTGGACGTGGCAAAACCTGCTATAGCCTCAGCAATCTCCTCAACTTTGATTGGCTCTTCTAGAAGGGCCACTTGCTCGTCAGTCAACCTAGGAAACGAGATGCCAGCCAGAAAGTCTTGCATCTCCTTTGCGTCAGGGGGAGTCCTAGAGGTGTACAGTTCTGCAAAGAATTCCCAAAATCGCTCAGTAACACTTGGGGGGTCCGTTATGCGTCCACCCCCCATCCGTGCAGCGAAATTACTACAGGGAGTCTATCTTCTCTATGGACCATGTAAGCCAATAGTCTACCAGCCCTTTCCCCGTGCTCGAAGAGCTTTTGTTTAGAGAAGAAAAACTTACGACGGGAATTCTCATAATGCAGCTGACTAGCCACTCGGGCCTGCAATTTAATGAGGTTTGCCCAGGCGGGGGAGAGGTCATCTACAAATCTATGCTCAGCTGCTTCCAATGTGGCCGCGGCCTTCTCAAAAGTATCAGCCGAGACCTCCTTTATTCTATTAATTTTATGCTTAAGGAGCGAACGAGCATGCATTTTAAACGTTTCCCAGACTGCTAAGGGGGACACGGAGGGATCATTATCTATGAAATACTGGCCTAGCTCAGACAGAAGTGAATCCTCTTCCGGCAACAAAGTGAGCCAGAAGGGGTTGAGACGCCAGGAGCTGGGGGGCTTGTTGACAGGAACAGTGAACATAGCCCAATAAGGACAGTGATCTGAGAGAAGTCTCGGACCAAAGCCTGCAGCCTGTAATCTGGGCAACAACTGTCGTGAGGTCAATATATAGTCAATGCGGGACATGGTACTGTGTGTAGATGAAAAGCAGGAGTATGCCTGTGTCAGGGGGTAGAGGTGTCTCCAGGTGTCAGCCAAGTTAAAGGAAGCAAGGATTCTAGAAAGTCTGATGGCTTGAGGATTGAGGGCCTGTGGAATAGTGGGTCTGAGCCTATCCAGGGCTGGATTAAGTGTTTCATTAAAGTCACCCAGCCACACCGCCTGAATCGCAGGGTGATAAGACATATATGCAAGGCCGTCCACGATAATCTTTTTTTTTTAATTCTCTTTATTACATTTTCTTTTTCCTCACATTACATCATACATTTTACCTCTTGCACATTTATACATTCTGCATCTTTTCTTTCACACACAGCGAAAAAAAAAAAAAAAAAAAAACAGAGAAACAAAAAATGTATCCCATCCATCCTAACATTCACAGGGATAAGTTGTATATTCCATAACCCTTTCCTCCATTTGTGTAGTTCTATCCCAATTCCCCATCCCCCTCTCCTGCAGCTGTCATGGTACTCTCTATCCAATTTGCCCAGACTTTCCCATATTTCTCCTCCTTTCCTCTATTACAGTATGTCTCCTTATACAGTATCAAATTCCTGTTTACTAGATTTTTCCATTGTGCCACTGGGGGAGCTTCTGCCTTCTTCCAGTTTAGCACTATTACCTTCCGTGCATAAAAGAGAAGGAGGCCAAGTTGTATTCTTCTTTCTATAGAGAGCGTATTTTCCTCAACTAATCCCAGTAGGCAGATCTCTGCCTCTGGGTTAAGCTGAACTGATGTGACTTTGTTGATTATTCTTAAAATCTTTCTCCAAAATATCCTTATCTTCGAACAAGTCCAGAAGATATGGATGAAATTTCCAGGTGTACCTTCACATCTCCAACAGTTTTGAGAATTGGATGTTGATATTTTAAATAGTTTATATGTTGTAAAGTAGCTTCTATGTGTTATCTTAAATTGAATTAGTTTATCTCTAAGTGAGATTAAGATTTGGAATGGAAATTTGTATATCTTTCCCCAGTTTTCTACTGATAATCTTGGAATGTCTCTTAACCAACATTCCCACAATTTATTCGTGTCTGATAGTTCTATCTTAAATAAGTGATTATACAAAATTGAGATCATCCCCTTTTCTCTTCTTTGTCTCATCATTTTCTCTAAACCTGTTTCTATTAGCTGTGGGATACCCTGTGGAAACTGGGCTGACATCGCATGAACTAGCTGTATATATCTAAAGAGGTAGCTCTCGGGATTTTCCAATTCCTTCTCATGTCTGTAAATGAAGCTATTTTTCCCTCATATATTATTTGCGATATCTTTTTAACTTTAAATTTTGTCCAGGCTTTAGGGTCTGGAATAGAAGCCAAATGTCCCAACTCTGAATTTCTCCATAATGGGGTATTTGGAGAAATCTCTGTCTTTGGATTGCTCTCTCTTATCATACCAGCTTTCCATGCTTTTACTGTCGTTATTATTGATGGAGTCAAATTTCGACTAATTTTCAACCCGCGGAATGGTAGTGCCTGCAGCGCCTCCAGAGACTGGACTACTGCAGCCTCCACCATTGAAGCGGGATCATGTCTATCAGGATTCAACCACCTTCCTACTGTTACCAGCTGAGCTGCTAGGTAATACCTGTATAAGTCCGGAAAGGCCAATCCCCCCTGTGATACCGGGCGCATAAGTGTATCTAATTTTATTCTAGCTAGTTTATTTTGCCATTAAAATGAAGAAAACATACTATGTAGCTGTGAAAAAAAACGTTTTGGTAGCCATTGTGGTGAGTTTCTAAACAAATATAACAGCTGAGGGAGAATCTTCATCTTTATCAAATTTATACGTCCTAGTAAAGACAGGGGTAGCTTTTCCCATTTTTTTTTTTTTAATTTTCCTGTAATACTGGATCCAGATTCACTGTTTTAAATCTTTCAGCTTGTCGTGTGATCACTATGCCCAAATATTTAAATTCTGTTACCCATTTCAATGGCGAATCTGGGGTCGCTGTATCCTGTGCTCCTTGATCTATAGCAAATAACAATGATTTACTCCAATTTACTTTAAGTCCTGTATACAGTGAGTAAGTATTTAGTAACTCCAATGCCCCATTCAATGACGGGCCCGCATCTCTCAGAAATAACAGCATGTCATCTGCGTACAGAGCTACCCTCTCCTCCAGCCCTCCTATTCGAAGTCCCTGAATCTCTTGTGATATCCTCAGAGCCTCTGCCACCGGCTCTATTGCCACCGCAATGAGTGCTGGAGAGAGAGGGCAGCCCTGTCTTGTACCTCTATATAGCTGAAAGAAGGAAGACAGCTTTCCCCCAAGTTTAACCGTTGACATAGGCTCTCTATATATTGTTTGAACCCATTTTATAAATTTTAGAGGAAACCCCATTCTTCTAAGTACTTCCCATAGAAAGGGCCATTCTATAGTGTCAAATGCCTTCTCTATATCCAGGGATGCTACCGTCCTAGATCCTTCACAGTTATAGTGTGCATGTATATTCGTGAATAATCTCCGAAGATTTACATCTGTCGTTCTCTGTGGCATAAATCCCGTCTGATCTGAATCTATAATGGATTTTAATAAAGGCTGAAGTCTAGATGTTAATATTTTTGTTAATATTTTAAAGTCTATATTTAGTAATGCTATTGGCCTATATGAGGGGCACAGTTTTGGATCCTTACCCTCTTTGTATATTAGGGTTATATGTGCCTTTCTCATTGAGTCTGGCAGTATCCCCTTCAGGAGTCCCTCTGAATATACCCTTTCTAATTTTGGAGCTAGTAAATCTTTATATTTTTTGTAAAATTCAACAGGAATTCCATCTGGGCCTGGTGTTTTTCCTCCTGGAAATGTGTTTATGGCCTTTATTATTTCTTCACTTGTAATTGGACCCACCAATGCCTCCCTCTCCCTATCCGATAACCACCTGAGGGCCACCCGGTCCAGTAAGTCCGACATGGCCCCCGGGCGGAGATCGGAGGGGAGAGAAGAGGCATATAATCTTTTATAGTACTCACCAAAGGCCCTAAGAATCTCATCTGGTTATTTTGCCTTTATTCCCTCTGATGTTTCTATTTCTGCTATGATTGTAGGTTGGTATTCCTGTTGTGCCAATCTTGCTAGGAACCTCCCATTCTTATCACCTAATTCAAAAATATTTTGTCTCTTTTTGTATAGTTCTAGCCTTGTTATCTCTTCCATGTGTAGTTGTAATTCTCTTTGCGTGGCCATCATTAAATCAAAATTAAAGTTGCTTGGGTCTTGACTATATTTTTCCTTGCTACTCTCTACCTGTATTTGTAGCTCCTGTACCTTAGCCATCTGTTTTTTGTTTACTGCTGCAATATTTGAGATATATTGTCCTCGTAGACAGGCCTTGAACACATCCCATACCATATCCACTGAGAACGATCCCTCATTGTCTTCCCAGTATTCCTTTATTATGATTATCATCTGTTCTGCTATCTCTGGGTATGTCACCCATTGTGGGGGCAACCTCCACAGTGCTGTGTCCCTAAATGTGGGAATGCGTATTGACACCCATAAAGGGGCGTGGTCTGACAGGCCACTAGGTAAGTATTCAGCATCTATAATATCTGTTAGCATTGCAGAATCTTCAAATGCCAAATCTATCCTAGATGCTGTTTTATAGGATGTAGAATAGCACGAGTACCTTCTTTTTTCTGGATTTTTCCATCTCCATATTTCTGTTACCCCCGTCGCTTGTGCCCAATTGTATAAATCCGCTGAGTAGTTTTTTGAGGGTTTCGGTCTGTCCAATTCAGCGGATATTACTGAGTTGAAATCTCCAATGAGCATCAATTTTGCTGGGAGATATTGAATAATTTTTCCCATTATCTCATTTAAGATTTCAACCGTAAAAGGGGGCGGAATATATATTGCCACCATAATACATCTTTGTTGCCTATATACTAAGATCATATATTTTCCCTGTGGATCTGTATAGGCTTTTTCCACCTTTCCAGGGAAGGATTTATTGACTAGCACTGATACCCCTCTGGCATAGGATGAATAGGTGGCGTGATATTCCTTTTGTATCCAGACTTTTTTTAACGTTGTTGTCTTTTTTCCCATTAAATGTGTCTCCTGTAGTATGATTAATTGCGGATTATACTTTCTTATATATTGGAACATCAGAGCTCGCTTGAACCCAGAGTTTAATCCTCTGACATTCCACGATATTACGGAGTAGCTATTATTGTTACTTTCTTTGCCTGGCATTTTATTTATAATCTAGGGGGCTTTCTGCTACACCTTCTGTTTTGGAGATTGAACCTTTTTGAGATTTTGGACGTCCACGATAATCTTAGTATTGAACGGAGTGGGACATAGAATGCCAATATGAGGAATGGTTCACCGTACAGCTTAGCATGTAAAAATACATAATGACCCTGTGGGTCAGTACAAACGTCACAAAGCTCAAAGTGCAATGACTTAGCCACCAGAACTGAGACTCCGCGAGCATGGGACGTATGGGTGGAGTGAAAGGCCCACCCTATCCAGGGCCTTCGGAGTGCCACTTGTAGTCTACCCTCTACATGAGTTTCAACGAGTATGATCACATCAGCCCTCTGTTTTTTGAGGTAAGTGAGGGCCGCCGAGTGCTTAATTTTGTCTCGGACACCCCTCACATTCCAAGTAAGAAATTTAATGCAGGCCATAGTCCAGGCACAGGTGCGATAAATACAATATCAGTCTGCTAAAATCCCCTCGGGTTGATAAACTCGGGGTACAGCTAGAAATACAGAAAAAAAAATGTGGAAGAATCTACATAGGTATAGATAATACAAAAAAAAGGCCGCAAGTAAATAACCCACATAATAGACAGGAAAGCAGACTGTACCCAATCAGCATGAAATATAGTATGACAACACATTATCATTGACCATGTGTGAGACATAACGTTGCCGAACCTTAACACAGACTTCCCCCCCCCACCCCACCCTACACCCTCCCAAACTGGTGCGGGCATCAACCCAAAACTTGTTGTAACCAGTCCTCCTGAGAACAAAACTGGAATCTGGTGCAGTGTATTCCACAAAAACCTCTAGATGGCAGCGTGGGATAGGAAGGATTAGGGTAGTAAAACAAAAACCATTCCAGGGATTAAAGTGGAGTTCCACCCTCTTTTACAATTTATCTGCATCCTCTGCAGCTCTGCCCCCTTATGCTGATTTGGCATATAAAAAATTTTGATTTAAAAAACTGACTGTTATAATTTAATATATTTATTTTTGCGGCCGTGGCGGAATCAGCCTCAGCGCGTCATCAACGGACCGTTATGCCTCCTGGGAGATGTTTGTCTTCAATCCCAGAAGGCATAGCCGTCCCTGAGCTGTAGCATTGCGTTATTTCGAAACCGGAAATAACGCGATGCCCAGTGCCATTTTAAGTGAGGGAAACCAGGCATGTGTTGCCATGGTCACCACTGGCGTAGCGTGGGATTGGATCGCTGGTGAGTGGGACTGGCCTTCACTTGGCTGTGAGCCGCCGCCCCTGAGTCCTCCTCCTCCTCCGGATCATTTCCTGTTGTGACAGGCAGTCAGTGTGACATGACTGCCTGTCTCCCTCATGTCCTACTTTCTCTCCATTATTGGAACTTTGCCTTCCTGTTTGAGTTTTTTCCCCCGCCGGGGTCACTGAGCTGCTACCTCTGGCCCTCACCCTTGCTGTCTACCGCTGGCCGTGCAGCTGGTCTGCACCCACCAGCGGAAGCGCCAGCCGGCTTTCTCCCCCACTCAGTGGTGAGTGATTCCTCTGTGTCCACACTACAGAGGACCTGGAAGCCGCAGCCTGTCGGCACTCCCGCATTCAGTGCGGTCCGTCGGATCTTCACACAGCTGTCACTCCGCCGGAGGTCATCCGCTCTCCCCACCGCATTCCACATCTCTGGGGTCCCCTCTCCTGCCGGAATATAGCATAGTGTGCAGTTTTTTTTTTGTGTAGCGTAGTTTAGTGTGTAGTGTGCAGTGTTTCATGTGTAGCGTAGTGTGCAGTGTTAATTGTGCAGTGTTTTGTGTGTAGTGTAGTGTGCAGTGTTTTGTGTGTAGCGTAGTGTGCAGTGTTTAGTGTGTAGCATAGTGTGCGGTGTTTAGTGTGTAGCGTAGTGTGCAGTGTTTACTGTGTAGCGTAGTTTAGTGTGTAGTGTGCAGTGTTTTGTGTGTAGCATAGTGTGCAGTGTTTTGTGTGTAGCGTAGTGTGCAGCGTAGTGTGCAGTGTTTTGTGTAGTGTAGTGTGCAGTGTTTCATGTGTAGCGTAGTGTGCAGTGTTTCATGTGTAGCGTAGTGTGCAGTGTTTAGTGTGCAGTGTTTTGTGTGTAGCGTAGTGTGCAGTGTTTCATGTGTAGCGTAGTGTGCAGTGTTTTGTGTGTAGCATAGTGTTTAGTGTAGTGTGTGTAGCGTAGTGTGCAGTGTTTAGTGTGTAGCATAGTGTTCAGTGTTTAGTGTGTAGCGTAGTGTGTGTAGCGTAGTGTGTAGTGTTTAGTGTGTAGCGTAGTGTGCAGTGTTTAGTGTGTAGCGTCGTTTAGTGTGCAGTGTGCAGTGTTTTGTGTGTAGCGTAGTGTGCAGTGTTTAGTGTGTAGCGTAGTTTAGTGTGTAGTGTGCAGTGTTTTATGTGTAGCGTAGTGTGCAGTGTTTAGTGTGTAGCTTTGTGTGTAGTGTAGTGTGCAGTGTTTAGTGTGTAGCGTAGTGTGCAGTGTTTTGTATGTAGCGTAGTGTGCAGTGTTTCATGTGTAGCGTAGTGTGCAGTGTTTCATGTGTAGCGTAGTGTGCAGTGTTTAGTGTGCAGTGTTTTGTGTGTAGTGTAGTGTGCAGTGTTTCATGTGTAGCGTAGTGTGCAGTGTTTTGTGTGTAGCGTAGTGTGTAGTGTAGTGTGTTTAGCGTAGTGTGCAGTGTTTAGTGTGTAGCGTAGTGTGCAGTGTTTAGTGTGTAGCATAGTGTGCAGTGTTTAGTGTGTAGCGTAGTGTGCAGTGTTTAGTGTGTAGCGTAGTTTAGTGTGTAGTGTGCAGTGTTTTGTGTGTAGCGTAGTGTGCAGTGTTTAGTGTGTAGCTTTGTGTGTAGCGTAGTGTGCAGTGTTTAGTGTGTAGCGTAGTGTGCAGTGTTTTGTATGTAGCGTAGTGTGCAGTGTTTCATGTGTAGCGTAGTGTGCAGTGTTTCATGTGTAGCGTAGTGTGCAGTGTTTAGTGTGCAGTGTTTTGTGTGTAGTGTAGTGTGCAGTGTTTCATGTGTAGCGTAGTGTGCAGTGTTTTGTGTGTAGCGTAGTGTGTAGCGTAGTGTGTTTAGCGTAGTGTGCAGTGTTTAGTGTGTAGCGTAGTGTGCAGTGTTTAGTGTGTAGCATAGTGTGCAGTGTTTAGTGTGTAGCGTAGTGTGCAGTGTTTAGTGTGTAGCGTAGTTTAGTGTGTAGTGTGCAGTGTTTTGTGTGTAGCGTAGTGTGCAGTGTTTAGTGTGTAGCTTTGTGTGTAGCGTAGTGTGCAGTGTTTAGTGTGTAGCGTAGTGTGCAGTGTTTTGTGTGTAGCGTAGTGTGCAGTGTTTTGTGTGTAGCGTAGTGTGCAGCGTAGTGTGCAGTGTTTTGTGTGTAGCGTATTGTGCAGTGTTTTGTGTGTAGCGTAGTGTGCAGTGTTTCATGTGTAGCGTAGTGTGCAGTGTTTTGTGTGTAGCGTAGTGTTTAGCGTAGTGTGTGTAGCGTAGTGTGCAGTGTTTAGTGTGTAGCATAGTGTGCAGTGTTTAGTGTGTAGCATAGTGTGCAGTGTTTAGTGTGTAGCGTAGTGTGCAGTGTTTAGTGTGTAGCTTTGTGTTTAGCATAGTGTGCAGTGTTTAGTGTGTAGCGTAGTGTGCAGTGTTTAGTGTGTAGCGTAGTGTGCAGTGTTTAGTGTGTAGCGTAGTGTGTAGCGAAATGTGTACAGTGTTTAGTGTGTAGCATAGTGTGCAGTGTTTAGTGTGTAGCATAGTGTGCAGTGTTTTGTGTGTAGCGTAGTGTGCAGTGTTTAGTGTGTAGCGTAGTGTGCAGTGTTTTGTGTGTAGCGTAGTGTGCAGTGTTTAGTGTGCAGTGTTTTGTGTGTAGCGTAGTGTGCAGTGTTTCATGTGTAGCGTAGTGTGCAGTGTTTCATGTGTAGCATAGTGTGCAGTGTTTCATGTGTAGCGTAGTGTGCAGTGTTTCATGTGTAGCGTAGTGTGCAGTGTTTTGTGTGTAGCGTAGTGTGCAGTGTTTAGTGTGTAGCGTAGTGTGCAGTGTTTAGTGTGTAGCGTCGTTTAGTGTGCAGTGTGCAGCGTTTTGTGTGTAGCGTAGTGTGCAGTGTTTAGTGTGTAGCGTAGTTTAGTGTGTAGCGTGCAGTGTTTTATGTGTAGCGTAGTGTGCAGTGTTTAGTGTGTAGCTTTGTGTTTAGCGTAGTGTGCAGTGTTTAGTGTGTAGCGTAGTGTGCAGTGTTTAGTGTGTAGCGTACTGTGCAGTGTTTAGTGTGTAGCGTACTGTGTAGCGAAATGTGTACAGTGTTTAGTGTGTAGCATAGTGTGCAGTGTTTAGTGTGTAGCATAGTGTGCAGTGTTTAGTGTGTAGCATAGTGTGCAGTGTTTTGTGTGTAGCGTAGTGTGCAGTGTTTTGTGTGTAGCGTAGTGTGCAGCGTAGTGTGCAGTGTTTTGTGTGTAGCGTATTGTGCAGTGTTTTGTGTGTAGCGTAGTGTGCAGTGTTTCATGTGTAGCGTAGTGTGCAGTGTGCAGTGTGTAGCGTAGTGTTTAGCGTAGTGTGTGTAGCATAGTGTGCAGTGTTTAGTGTGTAGTATAGTGTGCAGTGTTTAGTGTGTAGCGTAGTGTGCAGTGTTTAGTGTGTAGCGTAGTGTGTAGCGAAATGTGTACAGTGTTTAGTGTGTAGCATAGTGTGCAGTGTTTAGTGTGTAGCATAGTGTGCAGTGTTTTGTGTGTAGCGTAGTGTGCAGTGTTTAGTGTGTAGCGTAGTGTGCAGTGTTTTGTGTGTAGCGTAGTGTGCAGTGTTTAGTGTGCAGTGTTTTGTTTGTAGCGTAGTGTGCAGTGTTTCATGTGTAGCGTAGTGTGCAGTGTTTCATGTGTAGCATAGTGTGCAGTGTTTCATGTGTAGCGTAGTGTGCAGTGTTTCATGTGTAGCGTAGTGTGCAGTGTTTTGTGTGTAGCGTAGTGTGCATTGTTTAGTGTGTAGTGTAGTTTAGTGTGTAGTGTGTAGCGTAGTGTGCAGTGTTTAGTGTGTAGCATAGTTTAGTGTGTAGTGTGCAGTGTTTAGTGTGTAGCGTAGTGTGCAGTGTTTAGTGTGTAGCGTAGTTTAGTGTGTAGCGTAGTGTGCAGTGTTTCGTGTGTAGCATAGTTTAGTGTGTAGTGTGCAGTGTTTCATGTGTAGCGTAGTGTTTCGTGTGTACCATAGTGTGCAGTATCACCGCTGACTGTCCCCGTATCCTGCTGCTGTCCCCCTCCGTTCTGCTGCTGTCCCACTCCGTGCTGTCCCCCTCCGTGCCGTCCCCCTCTCTTCTCCTCCGTGTCCCCCTCTCTTCTCCTCCGTGTCCCCCTATCTTCTCCCCCTCTCTTCTCCTCCGTGTCCCCCTCTCTTCTTCTCTGTGTCCCCCTCTCTTCTCCCCCCTCCGTGCTGCTCCGTGTCCCCTCGATTTGTCAGGATGGAGAGCGGAGGTAGGAGCCGGTAAATCCGGCTTCTCAGTTTTCCGAATGTTTACAGTCAGTGATCACTGACTCTGTCCATTCACATAACTGAAACATTGTAAACTGTGTTTACAATGTTTCAGTTTATGAATGGAGAGGAGCCGCTGAGGCTGCTGAGAAAGGGACTGGGGAATCTGTGTCCCTAGTAGTTCCTTTCCCTGTCTCAAAGGGGAGATGTCAGAGGTCTGTTAGGACCCCTGATATCTCACCAAAGCCCCCCAACAGTGCTGATAAAAAAGAATTGCAATAAATAATAAATTGTAAAAAATAATAAAAAATACAAAAAAAACACACTGACACTGTCCACCCCCCCCCCCTTTAAAAAAATAAAACATTGTAGAAATAGAAAATAAAAAAATAAAAAATACTGACACATGTGCCACTGTCACATGAGATTAAAAAAAAGTATTGGTAATCGGTATCGGCGAGTACTTGAAAAAAAGTATCAGTACTTTGTACTCGGTCTTAAAAAAGTGGTATTGGGACAACCCTAATATATATATAAATGCTATAATAACCTATCTAAACGGACCTTAGTTTACAGACTAACTTTACTAGAATAGATTAAGGTTGTGTATTCTAGAGGTATTTTTATTTAAAAAGTGTAATTTAGGCCGGAACACCACTTTAAAGGCAGCAGCGTGAGCCATTAGTTGCTGGATGATCTTCAGCTTCCCCTGTGAGTTCCTGTGTTCCTGATATTATTTGATTTCCTGTTACTGTCCCGGCTTGCCTTGACCTGTCTTGTCTGCATTCCTGGCTTTGACCCTTGCTTCTTTGACAAGGGAATGATTGGAGGTTACAATGGAAAACACAGATTTGGAGGTTTCAGCACTAGAAGTGTGCGGGTCATTAAAATGTTTTGCATTTCCCATACCGGGAGTCGAACCCGGGCCACCTGGGTGAAAACCAGGAATCCTAACCGCTAGACCAGGGATATGCAATTAGCAGACCTCCAGCTGTTGCCAAACTACAAGTTCCATGAGGCATAGCGAGACTCTGACAGCAGCAAGCATGAAACCCAGAGGCAGAGGCATGATGGGACTTGTAGTTTTGCAACAGCTGGAGGTCCGCTAATTGCATATCCATGCGCTAGACCATATGGGAAAACTGTCAGCATTGGTTTGGGAAAAATAGAGAAAACTACAGTGAGAAAAAATAGTGCCGCTGCCGCCATCATCTTCCAAGTATGGTGGCCAGCTGTGACACAAGTGTTCCTCTTGCCATTCAGCCTTGTTAGCGCAGCAGGTAGCGCGTCAGTCTCATAATCTGAAGGTCGTGAGTTCGATCCTCACACGGGACACTGAACTATATACATTTTGTGAGTCTTAGGGTCCTTAATCCATGAAAACCACTACTCTTCATCCCTAAAGGCTTGTAAGAAGCCATATGGATGGAAAAGTGACTGGCAGCTCAAGCTTTCAATGCTCTTTTACCCTCCACCATTTTCCACCCAGCTGAAATCTTTAACTCTGCATCTAACAGACCTTGAAAGATACAATTTCTACTCACCCTAGAACAACAGAGGCATTTTCCATCTATGTGACATGCTTCCCTTCCTTTCATCACACAGAAAGAAAAAAGCAAAGAGGAATTCAAAAGGGCTTTTACAAAGGTGTGAAAAAAAAGAATGATGTCTCTGTCAGAGAATGGTTGTTAGAAGATCAGCACATAGGAATTCCCCATTGGCACTTAGAAATTTGCCAATGTGAATGCGCGGAATAGCAAGAACAGCCGGGAGAATTCATGTGCCAGTGCACGTACGCCAAAGCGCATGCAATGCGTGACAGATTCTGGTACTCAGCGGCCTATTTAAAGGCAGCAGTGTGAGCCATTAGTTGCTGGATGATCTTCAGCTTCCCCTGTGAGTTCCTGTGTTCCTGATATTATTTGATTTCCTGTTACTGTCCCAGCTTGCCTTGACCTGTCTTGTCTGCATTCCTGGCTTTGACCCTTGCTTCTTTGACAAGGGAATGATTGGAGGTTACAATGGAAAACACATTTTTGGAGGTTTCAGCACTAGAAGTGTGCGGGTCATTAAAAGGTTTTGCATTTCCCATACCGAGAGTCGAACGCGGGCCGCCTGGGTGAAAACCAGGAATCCTAACCGCTAGACCATATGGGAAAACTGTCAGCATTGGTTTGGGAAAAATAGAGAAAACTAAAGTGAGAAAAAATAGTGCCGCTGCTGCCATCATCTTCCAAGTATGGTGGCCAGCTGTGACACGAGTGGTACTCTTGCCATTCAGCCTCGTTAGCGCAGCAGGTCGCGCGTCAGTCTCATAATCTGAAGGTTGTGAGTTCGATCCTCACACGGGGCACTGAACTATATACATTTTGTGAGTCTTAGGGTCCTTAATCCAAGAAAACCACTACTCTTCATCCCTCAAGGCTTGCAAGAAGCCATATGGATGGAAAAGTGACTGGCAGCTCAAGCTTTCAATGCTCTTTTGCCCTCCACCATTTTCCACCCAGCTGAAATCTTTAACTCTGCATCTAACAGACCTTGAAAGATACAATTTCTACTCACCCTAGAACAACAGAGGCATTTTCCATCTATGTGACATGCTTCCCTTCCTTTCATCACACAGAAAGAAAAAAGCAAAGAGGAATTCAAAAGGGCTTTTACAAAGGTGTGAAAAAAAAGAATGATGTCTCTGTCAGAGAATGGTTGTTAGAAGATCGGC
The DNA here is from genome assembly GCA_029206835.1 of Rana muscosa. Taxonomy (NCBI): domain Eukaryota; kingdom Metazoa; phylum Chordata; class Amphibia; order Anura; family Ranidae; genus Rana; species Rana muscosa. Next base: position 730,876 of record JARGYO010005598.1, on the reverse strand, counting down.
ACATAGGAATTCCCCATTGGCACTTAGAAATTTGCCAATGTGAATGCGCGGAATAGCAAGAACAGCCGGGAGAATTCATGTGCCAGTGCGCGTACGCCAAAGCGCACGCAATGCGTGACAGATTCTGGTACTCAGTGGCCTATTTAAAGGCAGCAGCGTGAGCCATTAGTTGCTGGATGATCTTCAGCTTCCCCTGTGAGTTCCTGTGTTCCTGATATTATTTGATTTCCTGTTCCTGTCCCGGCTTGCCTTGACCTGTCTTGTCTGCATTCCTGGCTTTGGCCCTTGCTTCTTTGACAAGGGAATGATTGGAGGTTACAATGGAAAACACAGCTTTGGAGGTTTCAGCACTAGAAGTGTGCGGGTCATTAAAAGGTTTTGCATTTCCCACACCGGGAGTCAAACCCGGGTCGCCTGGGTGAAAACCAGTAATCCTAACCGCTAGACCATATGGGAAAACTGTCAGCATTGGTTTGGGAAAAATAGAGAAAACTAAAGTGAGAAAAAATAGTGCCGCTGCCGCCATCATCTTCCAAGTATGGTGGCCAGCTGTGACACAAGTGTTGGTTTTGCCATTCAGCCTTGTTAGCGCAGCAGGTAGTTCGTCAGTCTCATAATCTGAAGGTCGTGCGTTTGATCCTCACACGGGTCACTGAACTATATACATTTTGTGAGTCTTAGGCTCCTTAATCCATGAAAACCACTACTCTTCATCCCTCAAGGCTTGCAAGAAGCCATATGGATGGAAAAGTGACTGGCAGCTCAAGCTTTCAATGCTCTTTTACCCTCCACCATTTTCCACCCAGCTGAAATCTTTAACTCTGCATCTAACAGACCTTGAAAGATACAATTTCTACTCACCCTAGAACAACAGAGGCATTTTCCATCTATGTGACATCACACAGAAAGAAAAAAGCAAAGAGGAATTCAAAAGGGCTTTTACAAAGGTGTGAAAAAAAAGAATGATGTCTCTGTCAGAGAATGGTTGTTAGAAGATCGGCACATAGGAATTCCCCATTGGCACTTAGAAATTTGCCAATGTGAATGCGCGGAATAGCAAGAACAGCCGGGAGAAATCATGTGCCAGTGCACGTACGCCAAAGCGCATGCAATGCGTGACAGATTCTGGTACTCAGCGGCCTATTTAAAGGCAGCAGTGTGAGCCATTAGTTGCTGGATGATCTTCAGCTTCCCCTGTGAGTTCCTGTGTTCCTGATATTATTTGATTTCCTGTTACTGTCCCAGCTTGCCTTGACCTGTCTTGTCTGCATTCCTGGCTTTGACCCTTGCTTCTTTGACAAGGGAATGATTGGAGGTTACAATGGAAAACACATTTTTGGAGGTTTCAGCACTAGAAGTGCGTGGGTCATTAAAAGGTTTTGCATTTCCCATACCGGGAGTCGAACCCGGGTCACCTGGGTGAAAACCAGGAATCCAAACAGCTAGACCATATGGGAAAACTGTCAGCATTGGTTTGGGAAAAATAGAGAAAACTAAAGTGACAAAAATAGTCCTGCTGCCACCATCATCTTCCAAGTATGGTGGCCAGCTGTGACACGAGTGTTGGTTTTGCCAATCAGCCTTGTTAGCGCAGCAGGTAGCGTGTCAGTCTTATAATCTGAAGGTCGTGAGTTCGATCCTCACACGGGGCACTGAACTATATACATTTTGTGAGTCTTAGGGTCCTTAATCCATGAAAACCACTACTCTTCATCCCTCAAGGCTTGCAAGAAGCAATATGGATGGAAAAGTGATTGGCAGCTCAAGCTTTCAATGCTCTTTTGCCCTCCACCTTTTTTCGACCCAGCTTAAATCTTTAACTCTGCATCTAACAGACCTTAAAAGATACATTTTCTACTCACCCTAGAACAACAGAGGCATTTTCCATCTATGTGACATGCTTCCCTTCCTTTCATCACACAGAAAGAAAAAAAGCAAAGAGGAATTCAAAAGGGCTTTTACAAAGGTGTGAAAAAAAAAGAATGATGGCTCTGTCAGAGAATGGTTGTTAGAAGATCGGCACATAGGAATTCCCCATTGGCACTTAGAAATTTGGCAATGTGAATGCGCGGAATAGCAAGAACAGCCGGGAGAAATCATGTGCCAGTGCGCGTACGCCAAAGCGCACGCAGTGCGTGACAGATTCTGGTATTCAGTGGCCTATTTAAAGGCAGCAGCATGAGCCATTAGTTGCTGGATGATCTTCAGCTTCCTCTGTGAGTTCCTGTGTTCCTGATATTATTTGATTTCCTGTTACTGTCCCGGCTTGCCTTGACCTGTTTTGTCTGCATTCCTGGCTTTCACCCAGGCGGCCCGGGGTTCGACTCCCGGCAACCAGGAATCCTAACCGCTAGACCATATGGGAAAACTGTCAGCATTGGTTTGGGAAAAATAGAGAAAACTAAAGTGAGAAAAAATAGTGCCGCTGCCGCCATCATCTTCCAAGTATGGTGGCCAGCTGTGACACAAGTGTTGGTTTTGCCATTCAGCCTCGTTAGCGCAGCAGGTAGTTCGTCAGTCTCATAATCTGAAGGTCGTGAGTTTGATCCTCACACGGGGCACAGAACTATGTACATTTTGTGAGTCTTAGGCTCCTTAATCCATGAAAACCACTACTCTTCATCCCTCAAGGCTTGCAAGAAGCCATATGGATGGAAAAGTGACTGGCAGCTCAAGCTTTCAATGCTCTTTTACCCTCCACCATTTTCCACCCAGCTGAAATCTTTAACTCTGCATCTAACAGACCTTGAAAGATACAATTTCTACTCACCCTAGAACAACAGAGACATTTTCCATCTATGTGACATCACACAGAAAGAAAAAAGCAAAGAGGAATTCAAAAGGGCTTTTACAAAGGTGTGAAAAAAAAGAATGATGTCTCTGTCAGAGAATGGTTGTTAGAAGATCGGCACATAGGAATTCCCCATTGGCACTTAGAAATTTGCCAATGTGAATGCGCGGAATAGCAAGAACAGCCGGGAGAATTCATGTGCCAGTGCACGTACGCCAAAGCGCATGCAATGCGTAACAGATTCTGGTACTCAGCGGCCTATTTAAAGGCAGCAGTGTGAGCCATTAGTTGCTGGATGATCTTCAGCTTCCCCTGTGAGTTCCTGTGTTCCTGATATTATTTGATTTCCTGTTACTGTCCCAGCTTGCCTTGACCTGTCTTGTCTGCATTCCTGGCTTTGACCCTTGCTTCTTTGACAAGGGAATGATTGGAGGTTACAATGGAAAACACAGCTTTGGAGGTTTCAGCACTAGAAGTGTGCGGGTCATTAAAAGGTTTTGCATTTCCCATACCGGGAGTCGAACCCGGGCCGCTTGGGTGAAAACCAGGAATCCTAACCGCTAGACCATATGGGAAAACTGTCAGCATTGATTTGGGAAAAATAGAGAAAACTAAAGTGAGAAAAAATAGTGCCGATGCCGCCATCATCTTCCAAGTATGGTGGCCAGCTGTGACACGAGTGTTTCTCTTGCCATTCAGCCTCGTTAGCGCAGCAGGTAGCGTGTCAGTCCCAAAATCTGAATGTCGTGAGCTCGATCCTCACACGGGGCACTGAACTATATAGATTTTGTGAGTCTTAGGGTCCTTAATCCATGAAATCCACTACTCTTCATCCCTCAAGGCTTGCAAGAAGCCATATGGATGGAAAAGTGATTGGCAGCTCAAGCTTTCAATGCTCTTTTACCCTCCACCATTTTCCACCCAGCTGAAATCTTTAACTCTGCATCTAACAGACCTTGAAAGATACAATTTCTTTTCACCCTAGAACAACAGAGGCATTTTCCATCTATGTGACATCCTTCCCTTCCTTTCATCACACAGAAAGAAAAAAGCAAAGAGGAATTCAAAAGGGCTTTTACAAAGGTGTGAAAAAAAAGAATGATGTCTCTGTCAGAGAATGGTTGTTAGAAGATCGGCACATAGGAATTCCCCATTGGCACTTAGAAATTTGCCAATGTGAATGCGCGGAATAGCAAGAACAGCCGGGAGAATTCATGTGCCAGTGCGCGTATGCCAAAGCGCACGCAATGCGTGACAGATTCTGGTACTCAGCGGCCTATTTAAAGGCAGCAGTGTGAGCCATTAGTTGCTGGATGATCTTCAGCTTCCCCTGTGAGTTCCTGTGTTCCTGATATTATTTGATTTCCTGTTACTGTCCCAGCTTGCCTTGACCTGTCTTGTCTGCATTCCTGGCTTTGACCCTTGCTTCTTTGACAAGGGAATGATTGGAGGTTACAATGGAAAACACATTTTTGGAGGTTTCAGCACTAGAAGTGTGCGGGTCATTAAAAGGTTTTGCATTTCCCATACCGAGAGTCGAACGCGGGCCGCCTGGGTGAAAACCAGGAATCCTAACCGCTAGACCATATGGGAAAACTGTCAGCATTGGTTTGGGAAAAATAGAGAAAACTAAAGTGAGAAAAAATAGTGCCGCTGCTGCCATCATCTTCCAAGTATGGTGGCCAGCTGTGACACGAGTGGTACTCTTGCCATTCAGCCTCGTTAGCGCAGCAGGTCGCGCGTCAGTCTCATAATCTGAAGGTTGTGAGTTCGATCCTCACACGGGGCACTGAACTATATACATTTTGTGAGTCTTAGGGTCCTTAATCCAAGAAAACCACTACTCTTCATCCCTCAAGGCTTGCAAGAAGCCATATGGATGGAAAAGTGACTGGCAGCTCAAGCTTTCAATGCTCTTTTGCCCTCCACCATTTTCCACCCAGCTGAAATCTTTAACTCTGCATCTAACAGACCTTGAAAGATACAATTTCTACTCACCCTAGAACAACAGAGGCATTTTCCATCTATGTGACATGCTTCCCTTCCTTTCATCACACAGAAAGAAAAAAGCAAAGAGGAATTCAAAAGGGCTTTTACAAAGGTGTGAAAAAAAAGAATGATGTCTCTGTCAGAGAATGGTTGTTAGAAGATCGGCACATAGGAATTCCCCATTGGCACTTAGAAATTTGCCAATGTGAATGCGCGGAATAGCAAGAACAGCCGGGAGAATTCATGTGCCAGTGCGCGTACGCCAAAGCGCACGCAATGCGTGACAGATTCTGGTACTCAGTGGCCTATTTAAAGGCAGCAGCGTGAGCCATTAGTTGCTGGATGATCTTCAGCTTCCCCTGTGAGTTCCTGTGTTCCTGATATTATTTGATTTCCTGTTCCTGTCCCGGCTTGCCTTGACCTGTCTTGTCTGCATTCCTGGCTTTGGCCCTTGCTTCTTTGACAAGGGAATGATTGGAGGTTACAATGGAAAACACAGCTTTGGAGGTTTCAGCACTAGAAGTGTGCGGGTCATTAAAAGGTTTTGCATTTCCCACACCGGGAGTCAAACCCGGGTCGCCTGGGTGAAAACCAGTAATCCTAACCGCTAGACCATATGGGAAAACTGTCAGCATTGGTTTGGGAAAAATAGAGAAAACTAAAGTGAGAAAAAATAGTGCCGCTGCCGCCATCATCTTCCAAGTATGGTGGCCAGCTGTGACACAAGTGTTGGTTTTGCCATTCAGCCTTGTTAGCGCAGCAGGTAGTTCGTCAGTCTCATAATCTGAAGGTCGTGCGTTTGATCCTCACACGGGTCACTGATCTATATACATTTTGTGAGTCTTAGGCTCCTTAATCCATGAAAACCACTACTCTTCATCCCTCAAGGCTTGCAAGAAGCCATATGGATGGAAAAGTGACTGGCAGCTCAAGCTTTCAATGCTCTTTTACCCTCCACCATTTTCCACCCAGCTGAAATCTTTAACTCTGCATCTAACAGACCTTGAAAGATACAATTTCTACTCACCCTAGAACAACAGAGGCATTTTCCATCTATGTGACATCACACAGAAAGAAAAAAGCAAAGAGGAATTCAAAAGGGCTTTTACAAAGGTGTGAAAAAAAAGAATGATGTCTCTGTCAGAGAATGGTTGTTAGAAGATCGGCACATAGGAATTCCCCATTGGCACTTAGAAATTTGCCAATGTGAATGCGCGGAATAGCAAGAACAGCCGGGAGAAATCATGTGCCAGTGCACGTACGCCAAAGCGCATGCAATGCGTGACAGATTCTGGTACTCAGCGGCCTATTTAAAGGCAGCAGTGTGAGCCATTAGTTGCTGGATGATCTTCAGCTTCCCCTGTGAGTTCCTGTGTTCCTGATATTATTTGATTTCCTGTTACTGTCCCAGCTTGCCTTGACCTGTCTTGTCTGCATTCCTGGCTTTGACCCTTGCTTCTTTGACAAGGGAATGATTGGAGGTTACAATGGAAAACACATTTTTGGAGGTTTCAGCACTAGAAGTGCGTGGGTCATTAAAAGGTTTTGCATTTCCCATACCGGGAGTCGAACCCGGGTCACCTGGGTGAAAACCAGGAATCCAAACAGCTAGACCATATGGGAAAACTGTCAGCATTGGTTTGGGAAAAATAGAGAAAACTAAAGTGACAAAAATAGTCCTGCTGCCACCATCATCTTCCAAGTATGGTGGCCAGCTGTGACACGAGTGTTGGTTTTGCCAATCAGCCTTGTTAGCGCAGCAGGTAGCGTGTCAGTCTTATAATCTGAAGGTCGTGAGTTCGATCCTCACACGGGGCACTGAACTATATACATTTTGTGAGTCTTAGGGTCCTTAATCCATGAAAACCACTACTCTTCATCCCTCAAGGCTTGCAAGAAGCAATATGGATGGAAAAGTGATTGGCAGCTCAAGCTTTCAATGCTCTTTTGCCCTCCACCTTTTTTCGACCCAGCTTAAATCTTTAACTCTGCATCTAACAGACCTTAAAAGATACATTTTCTACTCACCCTAGAACAACAGAGGCATTTTCCATCTATGTGACATGCTTCCCTTCCTTTCATCACACAGAAAGAAAAAAAGCAAAGAGGAATTCAAAAGGGCTTTTACAAAGGTGTGAAAAAAAAAGAATGATGGCTCTGTCAGAGAATGGTTGTTAGAAGATCGGCACATAGGAATTCCCCATTGGCACTTAGAAATTTGGCAATGTGAATGCGCGGAATAGCAAGAACAGCCGGGAGAAATCATGTGCCAGTGCGCGTACGCCAAAGCGCACGCAGTGCGTGACAGATTCTGGTATTCAGTGGCCTATTTAAAGGCAGCAGCATGAGCCATTAGTTGCTGGATGATCTTCAGCTTCCTCTGTGAGTTCCTGTGTTCCTGATATTATTTGATTTCCTGTTACTGTCCCGGCTTGCCTTGACCTGTTTTGTCTGCATTCCTGGCTTTCACCCAGGCGGCCCGGGGTTCGACTCCCGGCAACCAGGAATCCTAACCGCTAGACCATATGGGAAAACTGTCAGCATTGGTTTGGGAAAAATAGAGAAAACTAAAGTGAGAAAAAATAGTGCCGCTGCCGCCATCATCTTCCAAGTATGGTGGCCAGCTGTGACACAAGTGTTGGTTTTGCCATTCAGCCTCGTTAGCGCAGCAGGTAGTTCGTCAGTCTCATAATCTGAAGGTCGTGAGTTTGATCCTCACACGGGGCACAGAACTATGTACATTTTGTGAGTCTTAGGCTCCTTAATCCATGAAAACCACTACTCTTCATCCCTCAAGGCTTGCAAGAAGCCATATGGATGGAAAAGTGACTGGCAGCTCAAGCTTTCAATGCTCTTTTACCCTCCACCATTTTCCACCCAGCTGAAATCTTTAACTCTGCATCTAACAGACCTTGAAAGATACAATTTCTACTCACCCTAGAACAACAGAGACATTTTCCATCTATGTGACATCACACAGAAAGAAAAAAGCAAAGAGGAATTCAAAAGGGCTTTTACAAAGGTGTGAAAAAAAAGAATGATGTCTCTGTCAGAGAATGGTTGTTAGAAGATCGGCACATAGGAATTCCCCATTGGCACTTAGAAATTTGCCAATGTGAATGCGCGGAATAGCAAGAACAGCCGGGAGAATTCATGTGCCAGTGCACGTACGCCAAAGCGCATGCAATGCGTAACAGATTCTGGTACTCAGCGGCCTATTTAAAGGCAGCAGTGTGAGCCATTAGTTGCTGGATGATCTTCAGCTTCCCCTGTGAGTTCCTGTGTTCCTGATATTATTTGATTTCCTGTTACTGTCCCAGCTTGCCTTGACCTGTCTTGTCTGCATTCCTGGCTTTGACCCTTGCTTCTTTGACAAGGGAATGATTGGAGGTTACAATGGAAAACACAGCTTTGGAGGTTTCAGCACTAGAAGTGTGCGGGTCATTAAAAGGTTTTGCATTTCCCATACCGGGAGTCGAACCCGGGCCGCTTGGGTGAAAACCAGGAATCCTAACCGCTAGACCATATGGGAAAACTGTCAGCATTGATTTGGGAAAAATAGAGAAAACTAAAGTGAGAAAAAATATTCCCGATGCCGCCATCATCTTCCAAGTATGGTGGCCAGCTGTGACACGAGTGTTTCTCTTGCCATTCAGCCTCGTTAGCGCAGCAGGTAGCGTGTCAGTCCCAAAATCTGAATGTCGTGAGCTCGATCCTCACACGGGGCACTGAACTATATAGATTTTGTGAGTCTTAGGGTCCTTAATCCATGAAATCCACTACTCTTCATCCCTCAAGGCTTGCAAGAAGCCATATGGATGGAAAAGTGATTGGCAGCTCAAGCTTTCAATGCTCTTTTACCCTCCACCATTTTCCACCCAGCTGAAATCTTTAACTCTGCATCTAACAGACCTTGAAAGATACAATTTCTTTTCACCCTAGAACAACAGAGGCATTTTCCATCTATGTGACATCCTTCCCTTCCTTTCATCACACAGAAAGAAAAAAGCAAAGAGGAATTCAAAAGGGCTTTTACAAAGGTGTGAAAAAAAAGAATGATGTCTCTGTCAGAGAATGGTTGTTAGAAGATCGGCACATAGGAATTCCCCATTGGCACTTAGAAATTTGCCAATGTGAATGCGCGGAATAGCAAGAACAGCCGGGAGAATTCATGTGCCAGTGCGCGTATGCCAAAGCGCACGCAATGCGTGACAGATTCTGGTACTCAGTGGCCTATTTAAAGGCAGCAGCGTGAGCCATTAATTGCTGGATGATCTTCAGCTTCCCCTGTGAGTTCCTGTGTTCCTGATATTATTTGATTTCCTGTTACTGTCCCGGCTTGCCTTGACCTGTCTTGTCTGCATTCCTGGCTTTGACCCTTGCTTCTTTGACAAGGGAATGATTGGAGGTTACAATGGAAAACACAGCTTTGGAGGTTTCAGCACTAGAAGTGTGCGGGTCATTAAAAGGTTTTGCATTTCCCATACCGGGAGTCGAACACGGTCCACCTGGGTGAAAACCAGGAATCCTAACCGCTAGACCATATGGGAAAACTGTCAGCATTGATTTGGGAAAAATAGAGAAAACTAAAGTGAGAAAAAATAGTGCCGCTGCCGCCATCATCTTCCAAGTATGGTGGCCAGCTGTGACACAAGTGTTGATTTTGCCATTCAGTCTCGTTAGCGCAGCAGGTAGCGCGTCAGTCTCATAATCTGAAGGTCGTGAGTTCGATCCTCACACGGGGCACTGAACTATACACATTTTGTGAGTCTTAGGGTCCTTGTTTTTTTTTAATTGTAATTTTTATTGGGTTTTAAAGAACAAACAAGATATTGTTACATTAAGCACAATATACAGATATCAAACACAGAATGATATCAAAGAAAGAAAAAGAAAAAGAAAATTAAAAGTAGGAGGAATTCGTCAAGCAATGCCCATAAGTACAGAGCACAGGCGTGCTCGGTACACCAGATCAAAAATATATAAACAACAACTTATAGGTTTACAATAGGGATTAATAACCAAAATGTAACCTTAGGCATCAAAGACAAGGGTATCTATGAAGTACGTATATGGAAGGTAGCAAGAAATGCGAAGCTAGTAAATATCAAGCTAGTATATGTCAAGGTGTAGCAGGTGGTGCGAGGGTCCCATAATCCGATCGATCCCAGGGTTCCCACACTTTATCAAATTGGGGAATTTTATCATGCACAGAGGACGTTAGGTATTCCATCCTCCGAATTTCAGCCACTAGATGGAGAAACCTAGGCCATGGAGGAGGCATATTAGATAGCCAACATAATGGGATAAGCCTTTTGGCAGCTAGTAAAATGTAGGAGACAAGCCGATTTACCTTCTTGGGTATGCCCAAAAAGGGGAGACCCAATAAGTAATTTAAGGGATCGAGCGGTAGGGACACACCCACCACCCTCTGTATCAGCAGCCGCACATCATGCCAAAAGGGTTGGATCATAGAACACTGCCAAAAGATATGGAATAGGGAACCCGTATCAGTCCCGCATCGCCAACAACGCGGCGAGACTGAGGGATCATATTTGTGAATTACATTAGGCGTTCTATACCAAAACATAAGAATCTTAATGGACGTTTCCCTTTGGGACACACATTGAGAAGATTTGAATGTAGAGGACCATATCCTATCCCACATCTGGACCGTAATAGGTCTATCCAACAAAAGAGACCATCTTTTCATGTATTGGTGGGTTGTCTCAGCCAGTGGAGTAGACTCATGAAGGAGACGGTGTATAGAAGATATTAAATGTAGTTGGTATGGACCCTGAGCGCATATGTATTCAAAGGTAGTCGGTTTGTCAAGAATCAGAGTTGGGGACTTGGAGTGGAAAAAATGTCTAACCTGCAGGTAGAAATGAAAAAGTTGGGTGGGTATATTAAACTTCTTACTCAGAGTTTCAAAAGTATGCAGATGTCGCGTGATAGGATGTACCAAATTCCGGAGTTGAAAGAGGGGGGCATCAAGCCATGAGAAAACCCTGCCCAGGGACAGACTGTCTGGTAAATTTGGATTAAACAATACATTTACAAGGGGAGAGCATGTTGAAGCAAGGTGATGAGTCTTAAGGCATTTACGCCAAATGGTTAAGGTGAAAGCCATCGGGGCAGTACATTGGCGTTTGAAAATGGAATCCAAGGATGGGACATTGTCCCAGACCAAGGAACATGGGTGGACCGGGTATAGTACCCCCTTTTCAATGGCAGACCATTGATTTGGTGCATGCAGGGAGGACCACGAAACAATAGCCCTCAAGTGTGAGGCGTGGTAGTATTGAAAAATGTCCGGGGCACCCAATCCCCCCTGGACCTTGGGGCGAATACCACTGAATAAGCTATACGATGTGCCCTATCGCCCCATATGAATTTTAGAAAATTCCTCTGAATCGCTTTTAGTTGAGAGGAAGGCAGGGCAACTGGTAATGTTTCAAAGTGATAAAGTAGTCTGGGTAATATAGACATTTTTAGGACGTTAATCCTACCCAACAGAGACAGGGGATATTTTGTCCAAGCCATCAGGGATTTGTTAATGTCTAAGACGAGAGGGGGAAGTTGGCTTGATAGAGAGAAGAGTAAGAGGGGGTAAGAAGGACACCCAAGTATTTAATGGAGGTGGTGCACCATTTATAAGGATATGACCCTTTAAGCTGAGATAACAATAATGCTGGAATGTGTATAGGGAGTGCTTCAGTTTTGGAAGTGTTAACCTTGTAACCGGAGATGGCACCAAAGGAGGCTAGTAATTTATGTAACGAAGGAAGCGATATCAACGGATTAGTTACAGTGAGCAGAATGTCATCCGCAAAGAGCGACAGTTTATATTCTCCCTGCCGCATCACCACCCCATTGATATCTGGATGGGTGCGGATGGACTCGGCCAGGGGCTTCAGACATAAAATGAAAAATAAAGGTGATATAGGACACCCATGCCGAGTTCCGTTTGTCATGGGGAAGGCAGGCGACAGGAAAGAAGACATCTGAACCTGGGCTGTGACTGTGGAGTACAGGGCCTCTAGGGCTTTTAAAAAGGGACCAGTGAATCCAAACGTTTTGAGGATAGCGAACATATAAGGCCAACTCAGCCTATCAAAAGCCTTTTGGGCATCTAGACTCAAAATTAGCGCCGAACGGGATGACCTATCCAAAAGATCTATCAGATCTATTGTACGGCGGGTGTTGTCCCCCGCATGCCTGCCAGGGACAAAGCCCACCTGGTCTCTATGGATCAGTTTAGGAATGAGCTTAGACAATCTGGATGCAAGAATTTTGGTGAAAATTTTATAGTCTGAATTCAAAAGGGCTATGGGCCTATAATTATCTGGGATCGAGGGGTCTTTACCAGGCTTTGGGATGACTGAGATGTAAGAGTGGGAGAAGTGTGGATGTGGAGATGTGCCCTTAAGCAGTGAGTCGTATAAAGTCAGCATATAAGGAGACAAAATGTTGAAAAAAGTTTTATAGTAAAAGTAGGACAAACCATCAGGGCCAGGCGATTTGTGAAGAGGTAGCTCTTTGATTATAGCCAACAACTCCTCAGCCGATATAGACACATTCAAACTGGCCAAATCCGCTGAGGATAGTCTTGGAAGGTTTATGTTAGAGAAGAAAGTCTCAAATTTTTCCTGAGTAAAGTTAAAGTGGTTCTGTGGAGTCAGGCAATTATACAATCTGTGGTAGAATTTGCCAAAAATATTTGACATTTCGCGGGGGCAGTATGCTCTAGAGCCGTCGGCCTTCGTAAGAAAATCGGGAAAGGAATTGAATGGGCGTGGTCGTAATTTATGAACCAGCATCCTATGGGGCTTATTCGAAAATTCATAGAATTTTTGTTTTATCCATAGTAGGGATTTAGACGCCCTGTTGAGCTGTAAAGACTTTATTTGTTCCCTAAGGGAAATGACCTTTTGGAGTTTCAACACCGTAGGACCACACAGCAGTCTCCGCTCCGCAGTTACCAGAGCAGATGTAAGGGACTGCAGTAGGCCATTTCTATCCTTTTTTAACCGAGCGCCTTCAGCTATGCAAACACCTCGGAAAACTGCCTTATGTGCCTCCCACAGTGTGGAAAACTCGGAAACTGAGCCTATGTTAAGCTGGAAAAATTCCTCCAAGCTTTTGGCTAGGGTAGAACGTGAGACTTCGGACTGTAGGAGATGGTCATTCAGACGCCAGTGACAGGATTTGGTATAGGCCTGAGAAAGCATGAGGTCTATCACAATGGGAGCGTGATCTGACCATGTGATAGGCAATATGTCCAACTCTATCACATAAGGAATGAGTGGGGCTGTGATAAAAAAATGGTCAAGGCGTGAATACATTCTATGAGCTGGGGAATAAAATGTAAACTGCTTAGCAGAAGGGTGCCTGATCCTCCATGTGTCGAAAAATTGACGGACCTAATACATTTGCGGAAGGAATTGGCATGCAATATAACCTGTTTTGAAGGTGTAGAACTAAGGAGAGACTGTCTATCTCTAGTGGGTGACATGACCTGGTTAAAATCCCCACCAATAATCTGAAAAGGTTGAGAAAGAAATTGAGGGGAGTCAAAAAGTTTGTTGGGAAAGTCAATCTGACCTGTATTGGGGGCATAGAGATTCACAAGAGAGAAAGAAGTATTCACATATTCACATTCCAATATGAGGAATCTCCCATGTGGATCAGCATGTGAGCTTTTAACCTTGATAGGACAGGATTTCTTGATCAAAATCGCCACTCCCGCCTTGCCGTGGAATCAGAGGCAAGGAAGGAGGTGGGGAAGAACTTCGAGGCAAATTTGAGTGAACCACCAGCCCTGAAGTGGGTTTCCTGAATCATCACCACATCAGCGCCTGAGGCCCTGAAATCCTTCAGGGCCATCCAGCGTTTGCGGATAGAACCCAGACCCTTCACATTATACGACATGATCTTTAAAGCCATAGTAAGACATTCAAACAGGCTTGTGTAAGAATTTTGAATCTAAAAAATAACAAAATATAGGAAACAGAGACATAAAAGCAAAAATGCGTGTAAAAGCAATGATGTGAATAAACATTGCAGACAAAGGCATCCCTTCCGGGCCCAAATAGTAACAGATAAACCCTGTAAGAAAATGACATTCGGTTAGGAAAAAAAAAACATTGCACTTTCAACCTACAAGGCTGACTTATAACCATGGACATAAGAAAAATAAAAAAAATAAAAATCAACAGAAAAAAGAAAAGAAAATAGAACTTAAGTTCTTGAAAGCCTGAGAGCCACTTGCGTCTCAGGGGACCTTGGAAGTAAGCCAAGGCCAAATAGGGACATACACGAACTTCCATCAGAAAACTCTAGCAAGAGAGATGGGGAGGATCGGCTGCTCTCCTTATGAACTCGGAAACCTTTAAAATAAGTCTGACAGTAGAGGACCTGTTGACGAGGGTTAGAAAGTCAGCAAATAAACAGGAGTAACTGCCAATTAGGGTACGGTGACCAAGAAGGAAAACACTGTCAACAATATTTGTAGTGATTTTCACCCCATGGGTTGGAGAAGAACTCTACCCTGAACAGGAACCAGGGTAGACTGAAAACTTTTTTAAACCAGAGCAACAATCTTCGTATCTGTTTTAGAATCGAGGAGAAACGGAGATGCAGAGAGCATGAAATTATGGATCCAGAGAGGAACGTATGGGTGAATCAAGGCGGTTGGTTGGAGGCACGCAGACGTTGGGGTGTTGAGAATTGTTTCCTTGATTTGCCCCTCACGGGGGTCCAGATGCGGTTAGGAGTGGCGGGATGTTGACGGACCTGGGCAGCTGGAGGAATCAAATCATCTTCTGGCAAAGGGGGGAGGCCAAGATGTTTCAGGAAAGCTTTGCCTTCCTGCAGTTCACGCAGGGTAACCTGGACACCATCCCTGGATACAATAAGGCGAAAAGGGAAACCCCAGTAGTAGGGGATCTTATGATGTTGTAGATGGGAGGTGATTGGGTGTAGATTTCTACATTTAGCAAGGGTAATTGGAGAGAGGTCGCTAAAGATCTGCAATTTTGCTCCTTTGTACTGAAGTTGGGATTTATTGCGCGTGGCCAGGATCAGAGCCTCCTTACTTTCAAAAAAATTGAATCGGACTATAACATCCCTGGATCTAGCTCCAGCCGGAGGTTTTGGGCCCAGGGATCGGTGGGCCCTATCAAGGCGCCAGTCTATATCCACCACTGTGGGGGCCAGGGTATTGAAAAGACCATAAGCCCACCACTGAATAATTGAAAAAAATCCAAATACCAACAGTGATAAATCATATAAATACTCAATGAAGAACCATGAAAAATCTGTAAATTATAAATAATAATAAGGTGAGTGAACCATGATTAAACAGTTAATAAGATGATAGTCCACAACTGCTATATGAAACTCTCAAGGTTCACGTCTAAAAGTCCATAATAAACAAAACACCCGTGAGTAAGTGTCCAAAAAAGCCAACGACAGAAATCTTCTTATAATCCGTGACTTTCACCACCACCAGTAAGAATTCCTGCTTACCAAAAAGGGATGGTCCCCTATGACAGAGGACCTAAAACAGCCTCAAATGATACTCAGTGGAACCTCCGGATTTCAGCAGATGATGAACTTCAATGGTTTAGTAGCCCGACAGCTCATACAGCCTCATGCGAATGTTCAACATCAACATGAAAAGAAGGAAGGACACCGAATAGTGTAAAATCCTTGGTGTACATTTATTAAAGGAATAATGGAATCATACTCACAAAAGCAGTTAAAAAGACAGCCTTAAAGTGCGTCAGCGCCGACCGGTCAGAGGCGCTGGCACACAAATACGTCCGTGGAAGCCGAGCAGTGGAGGGTGACGTCAGCACAAAGCTCGTATCCTGCCCTACGCGTTTCGTGAAAATTCACGCGTGCCCCGAGACGACGTGAATTTTCACGAAACGCGTAGGGCAGGATACGAGCTTTGTGCTGACGTCACCCTTCACTGCTTGGCTTCCACGGACGTATTTGTGTGCCAGCGCCTCTGACCGGTCGGCGCTGACGCACTTTAAGGCTGTCTTTTTAACTGCTTTTGTGAGTATGATTCCATTATTCCTTTAATAAATGTACACCAAGGATTTTACACTATTCGGTGTCCTTCCTTCTTTTCATGTTGATGTTGAACATTCGCATGAGGCTGTATGAGCTGTCGGGCTACTAAACCATTGAAGTTCATCATCTGCTGAAATCCGGAGGTTCCACTGAGTATCATTTGAGGCTGTTTTAGGTCCTCTGTCATAGGGGACCATCCCTTTTTGGTAAGCAGGAATTCTTACTGGTGGTGGTGAAAGACAAGGATTATAAGAAGATTTCTGTCGTTGGCTTTTTTGGACACTTACTCACGGGTGTTTTGTTTATTATGGACTTTTAGACGTGAACCTTGAGAGTTTCATATAGCAGTTGTGGACTATCATCTTATTAACTGTTTAATCATGGTTCACTCACCTTATTATTATTTATAATTTACAGATTTTTCATGGTTCTTCATTGAGTATTTATATGATTTATCACTGTTGGTATTTGGATTTTTTTCAATTATTCAGTGGTGGGCTTATGTTCAGTCATAAGTTAGTGCGACTATATATATATTTTTTCTTATTTACATGCACTGATGATTGTTTTCAGAATAGTTGCTGCTTTCCTTTATTTCCCTTTTTTCTAGTTAAATTTAATTATTTACCAGGTTTTACACTATAGCGCAGTTTCTTTATATTTTTTTCCTATTGAAAAGACCAAGAAGATAGGTGCGTAAGTCAGGGTCTCCTACCGTTTCCGGGATACCTCTGAAGCGCAGGTTCTGCCTCCTTTCCCTGTTCTCCAGGTCCTCCTGCTGCAATTGCAGTTGAGAAACCGAAATATGTAGGTTATGATTGTCCTCCTCAACAGCCTGAACATAGCTTATCAACTCATCAAATTTATTTTCCAGAGTGACCGTACGTTCCCCAATTTGGTTGATTTCCCCCCTCAGTTCTGCAGCTAACTTGCTCACTTCTGCCGAGACATTGCACGTGATTTGTTGAAGCAGGAGCTGTAGCTTAGCGTCCAACTTGGCATCCAGAATGTCTGGGGTAAGTATCTTCTGAGGAGAGGATGAGGTGGAATCTGTACCCTGGGTGGGAGCTAATGGAGGGTACTCAGCATTCTCCGTTCCCAGTATTGGGTCTATTGAAGTGTGCGGAACTGTGGGGGAGTGCGAGGTCGCAGATTGCGACCTGGTAACATAGCGTTCCATATCTGATTCTACACGTGATCCAAATAAAGGCTTATAATATCGCTGCTGCTGGCCGACTTTTCCCATGTGATGCCCAAGGGGCTTAGAGAATAAACAGGCTTATCCCCGGGGCTATAATATGGCTAAGGTAACAACTCGGGGATCATGGAGAGCAGCCGGGATCCTGAACTCACTTAAATGGCATCCCCTGTGTCAGCTGGAACGACCATCATTCTATTTGTCATGTGTACCAGTCAGGTACAGCAGTGACTAATGCAGTGGCTGTAGAAAGGGGGATCCACAGACCCACAGATGTCCAGTGGAGAACCCAGGCCCAGAAGTGAAGGTGCCGGGCCCCAGATGTAGTGTCACTGTAAATATGAGGTGTACCCGGAGTAGCAATATGGCCTCCGACCTCCGTGAGTAGGCCGGAGCCGGGGGCTTTCTTGATAGCGTGTGCCGCCCGGATGAGTTCCGCTCCGTTCAGGCCAAAATCTCCCCACCAGGACCAGCGTACAGGGCCCCCCGGGCATACAGTCTCACCCTAGCGTGTCCCAATTGGAGAGGGCAAGATACTACCCCACTACTCACTGTGTCCAGGGTTGGAAGAAGGCAGGTCGACAGGCCGCAAGATGGTGTCGGATCGCGGTATAGGGAAGTGGATAGCAGGGTCCTCCGGGCGACTCCTCCGATGCTTAGTTGTTTTCCAGGGGTGAGGCAGCTGTCGGCCGGCGGAGGGACACTCGTTTTACCCCCAGATTGAACAGGGTAGATGTGGAAGAGTGCCCGCGGATCCGTAGGCCCCAAGATGGCGGCGGGCATCAGCAATGCGGGAACACTCTCAGGCCTAGAGCAGGTAAAGTCGGCCAAAAACCTCCACTAATCAGCCAGGGCCGTAGGAGACGAGGCCCAGGGGCTGATGGCACTGAAATTGGGCCCCCCGGGGTGAGATAGGGCAGAGATGGCCGTGGATTTACACTGCCTGTGGAGAGCTCAGTATCCACACGTCCTCCCTGGTTCACGTCCGGACACGTCCCCGAGTCTTAGGGTCCTTAATCCATGAAAACCACTACTCTTCATCCCTCAAGGCTTGCAAGAAGCCATATGGATGGAAAAGTGATTGGCAGCTCAAGCTTTCAATGCTCTTTTACCCTCCACCATTTTCCACCCAGCTGAAATCTTTAACTCTGCATCTAACAGACCTTGAAAGATACAATTTCTACTCACCCTAGAACAACAGAGGCATTTCCATCTATGTGACATGCTTCCCTTCCTTTCATCACACAGAAAGAAAAAAACAAAGAGAAATTCAAAAGGGCTTTTACAAAGGTGTGAAAAAAAAGAATGATGTCTCTGTCATAGAATGGTTGTTAGAAGATCGGCACATAGGAATTCCCCATTGGCACTTAGAAATTTGCCAATGTGAATGCGCGGAATAGCAAGAACAGCAGGGAGAATTCATGTGCCAGTGCGTGTACGCCAAAGCGCACGCAATGCGTGACAGATTCTGGTACTCAGCGGCCTATTTAAAGGCAGCAGTGTGAGCCATTAGTTGCTGGATGATCTTCAGCTTCCCCTGTGAGTTCCTGTGTTCCTGATATTATTTGATTTCCTGTTACTGTCCCGGCTTGCCTTGACCTGTCTTGTCTGCATTCCTGGCTTTGACCCTTGCTTCTTTGACAAGGGAATGATTGGAGGTTACAATGGAAAACACAGCTTTGGAGGTTTCAGCACTAGAAGTGTGCGGGTCATTAAAAGGTTTTGCATTTCCCATACCAGGAGTCGAACCCGGGCCTCCTGGGTGAAAACCAGGAATCCTAACCGCGAGACCATATGGGAAAACCGTCAGCATTGGTTTGGGAAAAATAGAGAAAACTAAAGTGAGACAAAATAGTGCCGCCGCCGCCATCATCTTCCAAGTATGGTGGCCAGCTGTGACACGAGTGTTGCTCTTGCTATTCAGCCTCGTTAGCGCAGCAGGTAGCACGTCAGTCTCTTAATCTGAAGATTGTGAGTTCGATCCTCACACGGGGCACTGAACTATATACATTTTGTGAGTCTTAGGGTCCTTAATCCATGAAAACCACTACTCTTCATCCCTCAAGGCTTGCAAGAAGCCATATGGATGGAAAAGTGATTGGCAGCTCAAGCTTTCAATGCTCTTTTGCCCTCCACCATTTTCCACCCAGCTGAAATCTTTAACTCTGCATCTAACAGACCTTGAAAGATACAATTTCTACTCACCCTAGAACAACAGAGGCATTTTCCATCTATGTGACATGCTTCCCTTCCTTTCATCACACAGAAAGAAAAAAGCAAAGAGGAATTCAAAAGGGCTTTTACAAAGGTGTGAAAAAAAAGAATGATGTCTCTGTCAGAGAATGGTTGTTAGAAGATCGGCACATAGGAATTCCCCATTGGCACTTAGAAATTTGCCAATGTGAATGCGCGGAATAGCAAGAACAGCCGGGAGAATTCATGTGCCAGTGCGCGTACGCCAAAGCGCACGCAATGCGTGACAGATTCTGGTACTCAGTGGCCTATTTAAAGGCAGCAGCGTGAGCCATTAGTTGCTGGATGATCTTCAGCTTCCCCTGTGAGTTCCTGTGTTCCTGATATTATTTGATTTCCTGTTACTGTCCCGGCTTGCCTTGACCTGTCTTGTCTGCATTCCTGGCTTTGACCCTTGCTTCTTTGACAAGGGAATGATTGGAGGTTACAATGGAAAACACAGCTTTGGAGGTTTCAGCACTAGAAGTGTGCGGGTCATTAAAAGGTCTTGCATTTCCCATACTGGGAGTCGAACCCAGGCCGCCTGGGTGAAAACCAAGAATCCTAACCGCTAGACCATATGGGAAAACTGTAAGCATTAGCTTAGGAAAAATAGAGAAAACTAAAGTGAGAAAAAATAGTGCTGCCGCCATCATCTTCCAAGTATGGTGGCCAGCTGTGACACGAGTGTGGGTCTAGCCATTCAGCCTCATCAGCACAGCAGGTAGCGCATCAGTCTTATAATCTGAAGGTCGTGAGTTCGATCCTCACATGGGGCACTGAACTATATATGTTTTGTGAGTCTTAGGGTCCTTAATCCATGAAAACCAGTACTCTTCATCCCTCAAGGCTTGCAAGAAGCCGTATGGATGGAAAAGTGATTGGCAGCTCAAGCTTTCAATGCTCTTTTGCCCTCCACCATTTTCCACCCAGCTGAAATCTTTAACTCTGCATCTAACAGACCTTGAAAGATACAATTTCTACTCACCCTAGAACAACAGAGGCATTTTCCATCTATGTGACATGCTTCCCTTCCTTTCATCACACAGAAAGAAAAAAGCAAAGAGAAATTCAAAAGGGCTTTTACAAAGGTGTGAAAAAAAAGAATGATGTCTCTGTCAGAGAATGGTTGTTAGAAGATCGGCACATAGGAATTCCCCATTGGCACTTAGAAATTTGCCAATGTGAATGCGCGGAATATCAAGAACAGCCGGGAGAATTCATGTGCTAGAGCGCGTACGCCAAAGAGCACGCAATGCGTGACAGATTCTGGTACTCAGTGGCCTATTTAAAGGCAGCAGCGTGAGCCATTAGTTGCTGGATGATCTTCAGCTTCCCCTGTGAGTTCCTGTGTTCCTGATATTATTTGATTTCCTGTTACTGTCCCAGCTTGCCTTGTCTGCATTCCTGACTTTGACCCTTGCTTCTTTGACAAGGGAATGATTGGCGGTTACAATGGAAAACACAGCTTTAGAGGTTTCAGCACTAGAAGTGTGCGGGTCATTAAAAAGTTTTGTATTTCCCATACCTGGAGTCAAAACCGGGCCGCCTGGGTGAAAAACAGGAATACTAACCGCTAGACCATATGGGAAAACTGTCAGCATTGGTTTGGGAAAAATAGAGAAAACTAAAGTGAGACAAAATAGTGCCGCCGCCGCCATCATCTTCCAAGTATGGTGGCCAGCTGTGACACGAGTGTTGGTTTTGCCATTCAGCCTCGTTAGTGCAGCAGGTAGCGTGTCAGTCTCATAATCTGAAGGTTGTGAGTTTGATCCTCACATGGGGCACTGAACTATATACATTTCGTGAGTCTTAGGCTCCTTATTCCATGAAAACCACTACTCTTCATCCCTCAAGGCTTGCAAGAAGCCATATGGATGGAAAAGTGATTGGCAGCTCAAGCTTTTAATGCTCTTTTGCCCTCCACCATTTTCCACCCAGCTGAAATCTTTAACTCTGCATCTAACAGACCTTGAAAGATACAATTTCTACTCACCCTAGAACAACAGAGGCATTTTCCATCTATGTGACATGCTTCCCTTCCTTTCATCACACAGAAAGAAAAAAGCAAAGAGGAATTCAAAAGGGCTTTTACAAAGGTGTGAAAAAAAAGAATGATGTCTCTGTCAGAGAATGGTTGTTAGAAGATCGGCACATAGGAATTCCCCATTGGCACTTAGAAATTTGCCAATGTGAATGTGCGGAATAGCAAGAACAGCCGGGAGAATTCATGTGCCAGTGTGCGTACGCCAAAGCGCACGCAATGCGTGACAGATTCTGGTACTCAGTGGCCTATTTAAAGGCAGCAGCGTGAGCCATTAGTTGCTGGATGATCTTCAGCTTCCTCTGTGAGTTCCTGTGTTCCTGATATTATTTGATTTTCTGTTACTGTCCCGGCTTGCCTTGACCTGTCTTGTCTGCATTCCTGGCTTTGACCCTTGCTTCTTTGACAAGGGAATGATTGGAGGTTACAATGGAAAACACAGCTTTGGAGGTTTCAGCACTAGAAGTGTGTGGGTCATTAAAAGGCTTTGCATTTCCCATACCGGGAGTCGAACCCAGGCCGCCTGGGTGAAAACCAGGAATCCTAACCACTAGACCATATGGGAAAACTGTCAGCATTAGTTTGGGAAAAATAGAGAAAACTAAAGTGAGAAAAAATAGTGCCGCTGCCACCATCATCTTCCAAGTATGGTGGCCAGCTGTGACACGAGTGTTGGTTTTGCCATTCAGCCTCGTTAGCGCAGCAGGTAGCGTGTCAGTCTCATAATCTGAAGGTTGTGAGTTCGATCCTCACATGGGGCACTGAACTATATACATTTTGTGAGTCTTAGGGTCCTTAATCCATGAAAACCACTACTCTTCAACCCTCAAGGCTTGCAAGAAGCCATATGGATGGAAAAGTGATTGGCAGCTCAAGCTTTCAATGCTCTTTTGCCCTCCACCATTTTCCACCCAGCTGAAATCTTTAACTCTGCATCTAACAGACCTTGAAAGATACAATTTCTACTCACCCTAGAACAACAGAGGCATTTTCCATCTATGTGACATGCTTCCCTTCCTTTCATCACACAGAAAGAAAAAAGCAAAGAGGAATTCAAAAGGGCTTTTACAAAGGTGTGAAAAAAAAGAATGATGTCTCTGTCAGAGAATGGTTGTTAGAAGATTGGCACATAGGAATTCCCCATTGGCACTTAGAAATTTGCCAATGTGAATGCGCGGAATAGCAAGAACAGCCGGGAGAATTCATGTGCCAGTGCGCGTACGCCAAAGCGCACGCAATGCGTGACAGATTCTGGTACTCAGTGGCCTATTTAAAGGCAGCAGCATGAGCCATTAGTTGCTGGATGATCTTCAGCTTCCTCTGTGAGTTCCTGTGTTCCTGATATTATTTGATTTTCTGTTACTGTCCCGGCTTGCCTTGACCTGTCTTGTCTGCATTCCTGGCTTTGACCCTTGCTTCTTTGACAAGGGAATGATTGGAGGTTACAATGGAAAACACATTTTTGGAGGTTTCAGCACTAGAAGTGTGCGGGTCATTAAAAGGTTTTGCATTTCCCATACCGAGAGTCGAACGCGGGCCGCCTGGGTGAAAACCAGGAATCCTAACCGCTAGACCATATGGGAAAACTGTCAGCATTGGTTTGGGAAAAATAGAGAAAACTAAAGTGAGAAAAAATAGTGCCGCTGCTGCCATCATCTTCCAAGTATGGTGGCCAGCTGTGACACGAGTGGTACTCTTGCCATTCAGCCTCGTTAGCGCAGCAGGTCGCGCGTCAGTCTCATAATCTGAAGGTTGTGAGTTCGATCCTCACACGGGGCACTGAACTATATACATTTTGTGAGTCTTAGGGTCCTTAATCCAAGAAAACCACTACTCTTCATCCCTCAAGGCTTGCAAGAAGCCATATGGATGGAAAAGTGACTGGCAGCTCAAGCTTTCAATGCTCTTTTGCCCTCCACCATTTTCCACCCAGCTGAAATCTTTAACTCTGCATCTAACAGACCTTGAAAGATACAATTTCTACTCACCCTAGAACAACAGAGGCATTTTCCATCTATGTGACATGCTTCCCTTCCTTTCATCACACAGAAAGAAAAAAGCAAAGAGGAATTCAAAAGGGCTTTTACAAAGGTGTGAAAAAAAAGAATGATGTCTCTGTCAGAGAATGGTTGTTAGAAGATCGGCACATAGGAATTCCCCATTGGCACTTAGAAATTTGCCAATGTGAATGCGCGGAATAGCAAGAACAGCCGGGAGAATTCATGTGCCAGTGCGCGTACGCCAAAGCGCACGCAATGCGTGACAGATTCTGGTACTCAGTGGCCTATTTAAAGGCAGCAGCGTGAGCCATTAGTTGCTGGATGATCTTCAGCTTCCCCTGTGAGTTCCTGTGTTCCTGATATTATTTGATTTCCTGTTCCTGTCCCGGCTTGCCTTGACCTGTCTTGTCTGCATTCCTGGCTTTGGCCCTTGCTTCTTTGACAAGGGAATGATTGGAGGTTACAATGGAAAACACAGCTTTGGAGGTTTCAGCACTAGAAGTGTGCGGGTCATTAAAAGGTTTTGCATTTCCCACACCGGGAGTCAAACCCGGGTCGCCTGGGTGAAAACCAGTAATCCTAACCGCTAGACCATATGGGAAAACTGTCAGCATTGGTTTGGGAAAAATAGAGAAAACTAAAGTGAGAAAAAATAGTGCCGCTGCCGCCATCATCTTCCAAGTATGGTGGCCAGCTGTGACACAAGTGTTGGTTTTGCCATTCAGCCTTGTTAGCGCAGCAGGTAGTTCGTCAGTCTCATAATCTGAAGGTCGTGCGTTTGATCCTCACACGGGTCACTGAACTATATACATTTTGTGAGTCTTAGGCTCCTTAATCCATGAAAACCACTACTCTTCATCCCTCAAGGCTTGCAAGAAGCCATATGGATGGAAAAGTGACTGGCAGCTCAAGCTTTCAATGCTCTTTTACCCTCCACCATTTTCCACCCAGCTGAAATCTTTAACTCTGCATCTAACAGACCTTGAAAGATACAATTTCTACTCACCCTAGAACAACAGAGGCATTTTCCATCTATGTGACATCACACAGAAAGAAAAAAGCAAAGAGGAATTCAAAAGGGCTTTTACAAAGGTGTGAAAAAAAAGAATGATGTCTCTGTCAGAGAATGGTTGTTAGAAGATCGGCACATAGGAATTCCCCATTGGCACTTAGAAATTTGCCAATGTGAATGCGCGGAATAGCAAGAACAGCCGGGAGAAATCATGTGCCAGTGCACGTACGCCAAAGCGCATGCAATGCGTGACAGATTCTGGTACTCAGCGGCCTATTTAAAGGCAGCAGTGTGAGCCATTAGTTGCTGGATGATCTTCAGCTTCCCCTGTGAGTTCCTGTGTTCCTGATATTATTTGATTTCCTGTTACTGTCCCAGCTTGCCTTGACCTGTCTTGTCTGCATTCCTGGCTTTGACCCTTGCTTCTTTGACAAGGGAATGATTGGAGGTTACAATGGAAAACACATTTTTGGAGGTTTCAGCACTAGAAGTGCGTGGGTCATTAAAAGGTTTTGCATTTCCCATACCGGGAGTCGAACCCGGGTCGCCTGGGTGAAAACCAGGAATCCAAACAGCTAGACCATATGGGAAAACTGTCAGCATTGGTTTGGGAAAAATAGAGAAAACTAAAGTGACAAAAATAGTCCTGCTGCCACCATCATCTTCCAAGTATGGTGGCCAGCTGTGACACGAGTGTTGGTTTTGCCAATCAGCCTTGTTAGCGCAGCAGGTAGCGTGTCAGTCTTATAATCTGAAGGTCGTGAGTTCGATCCTCACACGGGGCACTGAACTATATACATTTTGTGAGTCTTAGGGTCCTTAATCCATGAAAACCACTACTCTTCATCCCTCAAGGCTTGCAAGAAGCCATATGGATGGAAAAGTGATTGGCAGCTCAAGCTTTCAATGCTCTTTTGCCCTCCACCTTTTTTCGACCCAGCTTAAATCTTTAACTCTGCATCTAACAGACCTTAAAAGATACATTTTCTACTCACCCTAGAACAACAGAGGCATTTTCCATCTATGTGACATGCTTCCCTTCCTTTCATCACACAGAAAGAAAAAAAGCAAAGAGGAATTCAAAAGGGCTTTTACAAAGGTGTGAAAAAAAAAGAATGATGGCTCTGTCAGAGAATGGTTGTTAGAAGATCGGCACGTAGGAATTCCCCATTGGCACTTAGAAATTTGGCAATGTGAATGCGCGGAATAGCAAGAACAGCCGGGAGAAATCATGTGCCAGTGCGCGTACGCCAAAGCGCACGCAGTGCGTGACAGATTCTGGTATTCAGTGGCCTATTTAAAGGCAGCAGCATGAGCCATTAGTTGCTGGATGATCTTCAGCTTCCTCTGTGAGTTCCTGTGTTCCTGATATTATTTGATTTCCTGTTACTGTCCCGGCTTGCCTTGACCTGTTTTGTCTGCATTCCTGGCTTTCACCCAGGCGGCCCGGGGTTCGACTCCCGGCAACCAGGAATCCTAACCGCTAGACCATATGGGAAAACTGTCAGCATTGGTTTGGGAAAAATAGAGAAAACTAAAGTGAGAAAAAATAGTGCCGCTGCCGCCATCATCTTCCAAGTATGGTGGCCAGCTGTGACACAAGTGTTGGTTTTGCCATTCAGCCTCGTTAGCGCAGCAGGTAGTTCGTCAGTCTCATAATCTGAAGGTCGTGAGTTTGATCCTCACACGGGGCACTGAACTATGTACATTTTGTGAGTCTTAGGCTCCTTAATCCATGAAAACCACTACTCTTCATCCCTCAAGGCTTGCAAGAAGCCATATGGATGGAAAAGTGACTGGCAGCTCAAGCTTTCAATGCTCTTTTACCCTCCACCATTTTCCACCCAGCTGAAATCTTTAACTCTGCATCTAACAGACCTTGAAAGATACAATTTCTACTCACCCTAGAACAACAGAGACATTTTCCATCTATGTGACATCACACAGAAAGAAAAAAGCAAAGAGGAATTCAAAAGGGCTTTTACAAAGGTGTGAAAAAAAAGAATGATGTCTCTGTCAGAGAATGGTTGTTAGAAGATCGGCACATAGGAATTCCCCATTGGCACTTAGAAATTTGCCAATGTGAATGCGCGGAATAGCAAGAACAGCCGGGAGAATTCATGTGCCAGTGCACGTACGCCAAAGCGCATGCAATGCGTAACAGATTCTGGTACTCAGCGGCCTATTTAAAGGCAGCAGTGTGAGCCATTAGTTGCTGGATGATCTTCAGCTTCCCCTGTGAGTTCCTGTGTTCCTGATATTATTTGATTTCCTGTTACTGTCCCAGCTTGCCTTGACCTGTCTTGTCTGCATTCCTGGCTTTGACCCTTGCTTCTTTGACAAGGGAATGATTGGAGGTTACAATGGAAAACACAGCTTTGGAGGTTTCAGCACTAGAAGTGTGCGGGTCATTAAAAGGTTTTGCATTTCCCATACCGGGAGTCGAACCCGGGCCGCTTGGGTGAAAACCAGGAATCCTAACCGCTAGACCATATGGGAAAACTGTCAGCATTGATTTGGGAAAAATAGAGAAAACTAAAGTGAGAAAAAATAGTGCCGATGCCGCCATCATCTTCCAAGTATGGTGGCCAGCTGTGACACGAGTGTTTCTCTTGCCATTCAGCCTCGTTAGCGCAGCAGGTAGCGTGTCAGTCCCAAAATCTGAATGTCGTGAGCTCGATCCTCACACGGGGCACTGAACTATATAGATTTTGTGAGTCTTAGGGTCCTTAATCCATGAAATCCACTACTCTTCATCCCTCAAGGCTTGCAAGAAGCCATATGGATGGAAAAGTGATTGGCAGCTCAAGCTTTCAATGCTCTTTTACCCTCCACCATTTTCCACCCAGCTGAAATCTTTAACTCTGCATCTAACAGACCTTGAAAGATACAATTTCTACTCACCCTAGAACAACAGAGGCATTTTCCATCTATGTGACATCCTTCCCTTCCTTTCATCACACAGAAAGAAAAAAGCAAAGAGGAATTCAAAAGGGCTTTTACAAAGGTGTGAAAAAAAAGAATGATGTCTCTGTCAGAGAATGGTTGTTAGAAGATCGGCACATAGGAATTCCCCATTGGCACTTAGAAATTTGCCAATGTGAATGCGCGGAATAGCAAGAACAGCCGGGAGAATTCATGTGCCAGTGCGCGTATGCCAAAGCGCACGCAATGCGTGACAGATTCTGGTACTCAGTGGCCTATTTAAAGGCAGCAGCGTGAGCCATTAATTGCTGGATGATCTTCAGCTTCCCCTGTGAGTTCCTGTGTTCCTGATATTATTTGATTTCCTGTTACTGTCCCGGCTTGCCTTGACCTGTCTTGTCTGCATTCCTGGCTTTGACCCTTGCTTCTTTGACAAGGGAATGATTGGAGGTTACAATGGAAAACACAGCTTTGGAGGTTTCAGCACTAGAAGTGTGCGGGTCATTAAAAGGTTTTGCATTTCCCATACCGGGAGTCGAACACGGTCCACCTGGGTGAAAACCAGGAATCCTAACCGCTAGACCATATGGGAAAACTGTCAGCATTGATTTGGGAAAAATAGAGAAAACTAAAGTGAGAAAAAATAGTGCCGCTGCCGCCATCATCTTCCAAGTATGGTGGCCAGCTGTGACACAAGTGTTGATTTTGCCATTCAGTCTCGTTAGCGCAGCAGGTAGCGCGTCAGTCTCATAATCTGAAGGTCGTGAGTTCGATCCTCACACGGGGCACTGAACTATACACATTTTGTGAGTCTTAGGGTCCTTGTTTTTTTTTAATTGTAATTTTTATTGGGTTTTAAAGAACAAACAAGATATTGTTACATTAAGCACAATATACAGATATCAAACACAGAATGATATCAAAGAAAGAAAAAGAAAAAGAAAATTAAAAGTAGGAGGAATTCGTCAAGCAATGCCCATAAGTACAGAGCACAGGCGTGCTCGGTACACCAGATCAAAAATATATAAACAACAACTTATAGGTTTACAATAGGGATTAATAACCAAAATGTAACCTTAGGCATCAAAGACAAGGGTATCTATGAAGTACGTATATGGAAGGTAGCAAGAAATGCGAAGCTAGTAAATATCAAGCTAGTATATGTCAAGGTGTAGCAGGTGGTGCGAGGGTCCCATAATCCGATCGATCCCAGGGTTCCCACACTTTATCAAATTGGGGAATTTTATCATGCACAGAGGACGTTAGGTATTCCATCCTCCGAATTTCAGCCACTAGATGGAGAAACCTAGGCCATGGAGGAGGCATATTAGATAGCCAACATAATGGGATAAGCCTTTTGGCAGCTAGTAAAATGTAGGAGACAAGCCGATTTACCTTCTTGGGTATGCCCAAAAAGGGGAGACCCAATAAGTAATTTAAGGGATCGAGCGGTAGGGACACACCCACCACCCTCTGTATCAGCAGCCGCACATCATGCCAAAAGGGTTGGATCATAGAACACTGCCAAAAGATATGGAATAGGGAACCCGTATCAGTCCCGCATCGCCAACAACGCGGCGAGACTGAGGGATCATATTTGTGAATTACATTAGGCGTTCTATACCAAAACATAAGAATCTTAATGGACGTTTCCCTTTGGGACACACATTGAGAAGATTTGAATGTAGAGGACCATATCCTATCCCACATCTGGACCGTAATAGGTCTATCCAACAAAAGAGACCATCTTTTCATGTATTGGTGGGTTGTCTCAGCCAGTGGAGTAGACTCATGAAGGAGACGGTGTATAGAAGATATTAAATGTAGTTGGTATGGACCCTGAGCGCATATGTATTCAAAGGTAGTCGGTTTGTCAAGAATCAGAGTTGGGGACTTGGAGTGGAAAAAATGTCTAACCTGCAGGTAGAAATGAAAAAGTTGGGTGGGTATATTAAACTTCTTACTCAGAGTTTCAAAAGTATGCAGATGTCGCGTGATAGGATGTACCAAATTCCGGAGTTGAAAGAGGGGGGCATCAAGCCATGAGAAAACCCTGCCCAGGGACAGACTGTCTGGTAAATTTGGATTAAACAATACATTTACAAGGGGAGAGCATGTTGAAGCAAGGTGATGAGTCTTAAGGCATTTACGCCAAATGGTTAAGGTGAAAGCCATCGGGCAGTACATTGGCGTTTGAAAATGGAATCCAAGGATGGGACATTGTCCCAGACCAAGGAACATGGGTGGACCGGGTATAGTACCCCCTTTTCAATGGCAGACCATTGATTTGGTGCATGCAGGGAGGACCACGAAACAATAGCCCTCAAGTGTGAGGCGTGGTAGTATTGAAAAATGTCCGGGGCACCCAATCCCCCCTGGACCTTGGGGCGAATACCACTGAATAAGCTATACGATGTGCCCTATCGCCCCATATGAATTTTAGAAAATTCCTCTGAATCGCTTTTAGTTGAGAGGAAGGCAGGGCAACTGGTAATGTTTCAAAGTGATAAAGTAGTCTGGGTAATATAGACATTTTTAGGACGTTAATCCTACCCAACAGAGACAGGGGATATTTTGTCCAAGCCATCAGGGATTTGTTAATGTCTAAGACGAGAGGGGGAAGTTGGCTTGATAGAGAGAAGAGTAAGAGGGGGTAAGAAGGACACCCAAGTATTTAATGGAGGTGGTGCACCATTTATAAGGATATGACCCTTTAATCTGAGATAACAATAATGCTGGAATGTGTATAGGGAGTGCTTCAGTTTTGGAAGTGTTAACCTTGTAACCGGAGATGGCACCAAAGGAGGCTAGTAATTTATGTAACGAAGGAAGCGATATCAACGGATTAGTTACAGTGAGCAGAATGTCATCCGCAAAGAGCGACAGTTTATATTCTCCCTGCCGCATCACCACCCCATTGATATCTGGATGGGTGCGGATGGACTCGGCCAGGGGCTTCAGACATAAAATGAAAAATAAAGGTGATATAGGACACCCATGCCGAGTTCCGTTTGTCATGGGGAAGGCAGGCGACAGGAAAGAAGACATCTGAACCTGGGCTGTGACTGTGGAGTACAGGGCCTCTAGGGCTTTTAAAAAGGGACCAGTGAATCCAAACGTTTTGAGGATAGCGAACATATAAGGCCAACTCAGCCTATCAAAAGCCTTTTGGGCATCTAGACTCAAAATTAGCGCCGAACGGGATGACCTATCCAAAAGATCTATCAGATCTATTGTACGGCGGGTGTTGTCCCCCGCATGCCTGCCAGGGACAAAGCCCACCTGGTCTCTATGGATCAGTTTAGGAATGAGCTTAGACAATCTGGATGCAAGAATTTTGGTGAAAATTTTATAGTCTGAATTCAAAAGGGCTATGGGCCTATAATTATCTGGGATCGAGGGGTCTTTACCAGGCTTTGGGATGACTGAGATGTAAGAGTGGGAGAAGTGTGGATGTGGAGATGTGCCCTTAAGCAGTGAGTCGTATAAAGTCAGCATATAAGGAGACAAAATGTTGAAAAAAGTTTTATAGTAAAAGTAGGACAAACCATCAGGGCCAGGCGATTTGTGAAGAGGTAGCTCTTTGATTATAGCCAACAACTCCTCAGCCGATATAGACACATTCAAACTGGCCAAATCCGCTGAGGATAGTCTTGGAAGGTTTATGTTAGAGAAGAAAGTCTCAAATTTTTCCTGAGTAAAGTTAAAGTGGTTCTGTGGAGTCAGGCAATTATACAATCTGTGGTAGAATTTGCCAAAAATATTTGACATTTCGCGGGGGCAGTATGCTCTAGAGCCGTCGGCCTTCGTAAGAAAATCGGGAAAGGAATTGAATGGGCGTGGTCGTAATTTATGAACCAGCATCCTATGGGGCTTATTCGAAAATTCATAGAATTTTTGTTTTATCCATAGTAGGGATTTAGACGCCCTGTTGAGCTGTAAAGACTTTATTTGTTCCCTAAGGGAAATGACCTTTTGGAGTTTCAACACCGTAGGACCACACAGCAGTCTCCGCTCCGCAGTTACCAGAGCAGATGTAAGGGACTGCAGTAGGCCATTTCTATCCTTTTTTAACCGAGCGCCTTCAGCTATGCAAACACCTCGGAAAACTGCCTTATGTGCCTCCCACAGTGTGGAAAACTCGGAAACTGAGCCTATGTTAAGCTGGAAAAATTCCTCCAAGCTTTTGGCTAGGGTAGAACGTGAGACTTCGGACTGTAGGAGATGGTCATTCAGACGCCAGTGACAGGATTTGGTATAGGCCTGAGAAAGCATGAGGTCTATCACAATGGGAGCGTGATCTGACCATGTGATAGGCAATATGTCCAACTCTATCACATAAGGAATGAGTGGGGCTGTGATAAAAAAATGGTCAAGGCGTGAATACATTCTATGAGCTGGGGAATAAAATGTAAACTGCTTAGCAGAAGGGTGCCTGATCCTCCATGTGTCGAAAAATTGACGGACCTAATACATTTGCGGAAGGAATTGGCATGCAATATAACCTGTTTTGAAGGTGTAGAACTAAGGAGAGACTGTCTATCTCTAGTGGGTGACATGACCTGGTTAAAATCCCCACCAATAATCTGAAAAGGTTGAGAAAGAAATTGAGGGGAGTCAAAAAGTTTGTTGGGAAAGTCAATCTGACCTGTATTGGGGGCATAGAGATTCACAAGAGAGAAAGAAGTATTCACATATTCACATTCCAATATGAGGAATCTCCCATGTGGATCAGCATGTGAGCTTTTAACCTTGATAGGACAGGATTTCTTGATCAAAATCGCCACTCCCGCCTTGCCGTGGAATCAGAGGCAAGGAAGGAGGTGGGGAAGAACTTCGAGGCAAATTTGAGTGAACCACCAGCCCTGAAGTGGGTTTCCTGAATCATCACCACATCAGCGCCTGAGGCCCTGAAATCCTTCAGGGCCATCCAGCGTTTGCGGATAGAACCCAGACCCTTCACATTATACGACATGATCTTTAAAGCCATAGTAAGACATTCAAACAGGCTTGTGTAAGAATTTTGAATCTAAAAAATAACAAAATATAGGAAACAGAGACATAAAAGCAAAAATGCGTGTAAAAGCAATGATGTGAATAAACATTGCAGACAAAGGCATCCCTTCCGGGCCCAAATAGTAACAGATAAACCCTGTAAGAAAATGACATTCGGTTAGGAAAAAAAAAACATTGCACTTTCAACCTACAAGGCTGACTTATAACCATGGACATAAGAAAAATAAAAAAAATAAAAATCAACAGAAAAAAGAAAAGAAAATAGAACTTAAGTTCTTGAAAGCCTGAGAGCCACTTGCGTCTCAGGGGACCTTGGAAGTAAGCCAAGGCCAAATAGGGACATACACGAACTTCCATCAGAAAACTCTAGCAAGAGAGATGGGGAGGATCGGCTGCTCTCCTTATGAACTCGGAAACCTTTAAAATAAGTCTGACAGTAGAGGACCTGTTGACGAGGGTTAGAAAGTCAGCAAATAAACAGGAGTAACTGCCAATTAGGGTACGGTGACCAAGAAGGAAAACACTGTCAACAATATTTGTAGTGATTTTCACCCCATGGGTTGGAGAAGAACTCTACCCTGAACAGGAACCAGGGTAGACTGAAAACTTTTTTAAACCAGAGCAACAATCTTCGTATCTGTTTTAGAATCGAGGAGAAACGGAGATGCAGAGAGCATGAAATTATGGATCCAGAGAGGAACGTATGGGTGAATCAAGGCGGTTGGTTGGAGGCACGCAGACGTTGGGGTGTTGAGAATTGTTTCCTTGATTTGCCCCTCACGGGGGTCCAGATGCGGTTAGGAGTGGCGGGATGTTGACGGACCTGGGCAGCTGGAGGAATCAAATCATCTTCTGGCAAAGGGGGGAGGCCAAGATGTTTCAGGAAAGCTTTGCCTTCCTGCAGTTCACGCAGGGTAACCTGGACACCATCCCTGGATACAATAAGGCGAAAAGGGAAACCCCAGTAGTAGGGGATCTTATGATGTTGTAGATGGGAGGTGATTGGGTGTAGATTTCTACATTTAGCAAGGGTAATTGGAGAGAGGTCGCTAAAGATCTGCAATTTTGCTCCTTTGTACTGAAGTTGGGATTTATTGCGCGTGGCCAGGATCAGAGCCTCCTTACTTTCAAAAAAATTGAATCGGACTATAACATCCCTGGATCTAGCTCCAGCCGGAGGTTTTGGGCCCAGGGATCGGTGGGCCCTATCAAGGCGCCAGTCTATATCCACCACTGTGGGGGCCAGGGTATTGAAAAGACCATAAGCCCACCACTGAATAATTGAAAAAAATCCAAATACCAACAGTGATAAATCATATAAATACTCAATGAAGAACCATGAAAAATCTGCAAATTATAAATAATAATAAGGTGAGTGAACCATGATTAAACAGTTAATAAGATGATAGTCCACAACTGCTATATGAAACTCTCAAGGTTCACGTCTAAAAGTCCATAATAAACAAAACACCCGTGAGTAAGTGTCCAAAAAAGCCAACGACAGAAATCTTCTTATAATCCGTGACTTTCACCACCACCAGTAAGAATTCCTGCTTACCAAAAAGGGATGGTCCCCTATGACAGAGGACCTAAAACAGCCTCAAATGATACTCAGTGGAACCTCCGGATTTCAGCAGATGATGAACTTCAATGGTTTAGTAGCCCGACAGCTCATACAGCCTCATGCGAATGTTCAACATCAACATGAAAAGAAGGAAGGACACCGAATAGTGTAAAATCCTTGGTGTACATTTATTAAAGGAATAATGGAATCATACTCACAAAAGCAGTTAAAAAGACAGCCTTAAAGTGCGTCAGCGCCGACCGGTCAGAGGCGCTGGCACACAAATACGTCCGTGGAAGCCGAGCAGTGGAGGGTGACGTCAGCACAAAGCTCGTATCCTGCCCTACGCGTTTCGTGAAAATTCACGCGTGCCCCGAGACGACGTGAATTTTCACGAAACGCGTAGGGCAGGATACGAGCTTTGTGCTGACGTCACCCTTCACTGCTTGGCTTCCACGGACGTATTTGTGTGCCAGCGCCTCTGACCGGTCGGCGCTGACGCACTTTAAGGCTGTCTTTTTAACTGCTTTTGTGAGTATGATTCCATTATTCCTTTAATAAATGTACACCAAGGATTTTACACTATTCGGTGTCCTTCCTTCTTTTCATGTTGATGTTGAACATTCGCATGAGGCTGTATGAGCTGTCGGGCTACTAAACCATTGAAGTTCATCATCTGCTGAAATCCGGAGGTTCCACTGAGTATCATTTGAGGCTGTTTTAGGTCCTCTGTCATAGGGGACCATCCCTTTTTGGTAAGCAGGAATTCTTACTGGTGGTGGTGAAAGACAAGGATTATAAGAAGATTTCTGTCGTTGGCTTTTTTGGACACTTACTCACGGGTGTTTTGTTTATTATGGACTTTTAGACGTGAACCTTGAGAGTTTCATATAGCAGTTGTGGACTATCATCTTATTAACTGTTTAATCATGGTTCACTCACCTTATTATTATTTATAATTTACAGATTTTTCATGGTTCTTCATTGAGTATTTATATGATTTATCACTGTTGGTATTTGGATTTTTTTCAATTATTCAGTGGTGGGCTTATGTTCAGTCATAAGTTAGTGCGACTATATATATATTTTTTCTTATTTACATGCACTGATGATTGTTTTCAGAATAGTTGCTGCTTTCCTTTATTTCCCTTTTTTCTAGTTAAATTTAATTATTTACCAGGTTTTACACTATAGCGCAGTTTCTTTATATTTTTTTCCTATTGAAAAGACCAAGAAGATAGGTGCGTAAGTCAGGGTCTCCTACCGTTTCCGGGATACCTCTGAAGCGCAGGTTCTGCCTCCTTTCCCTGTTCTCCAGGTCCTCCTGCTGCAATTGCAGTTGAGAAACCGAAATATGTAGGTTATGATTGTCCTCCTCAACAGCCTGAACATAGCTTATCAACTCATCAAATTTATTTTCCAGAGTGACCGTACGTTCCCCAATTTGGTTGATTTCCCCCCTCAGTTCTGCAGCTAACTTGCTCACTTCTGCCGAGACATTGCACGTGATTTGTTGAAGCAGGAGCTGTAGCTTAGCGTCCAACTTGGCATCCAGAATGTCTGGGGTAAGTATCTTCTGAGGAGAGGATGAGGTGGAATCTGTACCCTGGGTGGGAGCTAATGGAGGGTACTCAGCATTCTCCGTTCCCAGTATTGGGTCTATTGAAGTGTGCGGAACTGTGGGGGAGTGCGAGGTCGCAGATTGCGACCTGGTAACATAGCGTTCCATATCTGATTCTACACGTGATCCAAATAAAGGCTTATAATATCGCTGCTGCTGGCCGACTTTTCCCATGTGATGCCCAAGGGGCTTAGAGAATAAACAGGCTTATCCCCGGGGCTATAATATGGCTAAGGTAACAACTCGGGGATCATGGAGAGCAGCCGGGATCCTGAACTCACTTAAATGGCATCCCCTGTGTCAGCTGGAACGACCATCATTCTATTTGTCATGTGTACCAGTCAGGTACAGCAGTGACTAATGCAGTGGCTGTAGAAAGGGGGATCCACAGACCCACAGATGTCCAGTGGAGAACCCAGGCCCAGAAGTGAAGGTGCCGGGCCCCAGATGTAGTGTCACTGTAAATATGAGGTGTACCCGGAGTAGCAATATGGCCTCCGACCTCCGTGAGTAGGCCGGAGCCGGGGGCTTTCTTGATAGCGTGTGCCGCCCGGATGAGTTCCGCTCCGTTCAGGCCAAAATCTCCCCACCAGGACCAGCGTACAGGGCCCCCCGGGCATACAGTCTCACCCTAGCGTGTCCCAATTGGAGAGGGCAAGATACTACCCCACTACTCACTGTGTCCAGGGTTGGAAGAAGGCAGGTCGACAGGCCGCAAGATGGTGTCGGATCGCGGTATAGGGAAGTGGATAGCAGGGTCCTCCGGGCGACTCCTCCGATGCTTAGTTGTTTTCCAGGGGTGAGGCAGCTGTCGGCCGGCGGAGGGACACTCGTTTTACCCCCAGATTGAACAGGGTAGATGTGGAAGAGTGCCCGCGGATCCGTAGGCCCCAAGATGGCGGCGGGCATCAGCAATGCGGGAACACTCTCAGGCCTAGAGCAGGTAAAGTCGGCCAAAAACCTCCACTAATCAGCCAGGGCCGTAGGAGACGAGGCCCAGGGGCTGATGGCACTGAAATTGGGCCCCCCGGGGTGAGATAGGGCAGAGATGGCCGTGGATTTACACTGCCTGTGGAGAGCTCAGTATCCACACGTCCTCCCTGGTTCACGTCCGGACACGTCCCCGAGTCTTAGGGTCCTTAATCCATGAAAACCACTACTCTTCATCCCTCAAGGCTTGCAAGAAGCCATATGGATGGAAAAGTGATTGGCAGCTCAAGCTTTCAATGCTCTTTTACCCTCCACCATTTTCCACCCAGCTGAAATCTTTAACTCTGCATCTAACAGACCTTGAAAGATACAATTTCTACTCACCCTAGAACAACAGAGGCATTTCCATCTATGTGACATGCTTCCCTTCCTTTCATCACACAGAAAGAAAAAAACAAAGAGAAATTCAAAAGGGCTTTTACAAAGGTGTGAAAAAAAAGAATGATGTCTCTGTCATAGAATGGTTGTTAGAAGATCGGCACATAGGAATTCCCCATTGGCACTTAGAAATTTGCCAATGTGAATGCGCGGAATAGCAAGAACAGCAGGGAGAATTCATGTGCCAGTGCGTGTACGCCAAAGTGCACGCAATGCGTGACAGATTCTGGTACTCAGCGGCCTATTTAAAGGCAGCAGTGTGAGCCATTAGTTGCTGGATGATCTTCAGCTTCCCCTGTGAGTTCCTGTGTTCCTGATATTATTTGATTTCCTGTTACTGTCCCGGCTTGCCTTGACCTGTCTTGTCTGCATTCCTGGCTTTGACCCTTGCTTCTTTGACAAGGGAATGATTGGAGGTTACAATGGAAAACACAGCTTTGGAGGTTTCAGCACTAGAAGTGTGCGGGTCATTAAAAGGTTTTGCATTTCCCATACCAGGAGTCGAACCCGGGCCTCCTGGGTGAAAACCAGGAATCCTAACCGCTAGACCATATGGGAAAACCGTCAGCATTGGTTTGGGAAAAATAGAGAAAACTAAAGTGAGACAAAATAGTGCCGCCGCCGCCATCATCTTCCAAGTATGGTGGCCAGCTGTGACACGAGTGTTGCTCTTGCTATTCAGCCTCGTTAGCGCAGCAGGTAGCACGTCAGTCTCTTAATCTGAAGATTGTGAGTTCGATCCTCACACGGGGCACTGAACTATATACATTTTGTGAGTCTTAGGGTCCTTAATCCATGAAAACCACTACTCTTCATCCCTCAAGGCTTGCAAGAAGCCATATGGATGGAAAAGTGATTGGCAGCTCAAGCTTTCAATGCTCTTTTGCCCTCCACCATTTTCCACCCAGCTGAAATCTTTAACTCTGCATCTAACAGACCTTGAAAGATACAATTTCTACTCACCCTAGAACAACAGAGGCATTTTCCATCTATGTGACATGCTTCCCTTCCTTTCATCACACAGAAAGAAAAAAGCAAAGAGGAATTCAAAAGGGCTTTTACAAAGGTGTGAAAAAAAAGAATGATGTCTCTGTCAGAGAATGGTTGTTAGAAGATCGGCACATAGGAATTCCCCATTGGCACTTAGAAATTTGCCAATGTGAATGCGCGGAATAGCAAGAACAGCCGGGAGAATTCATGTGCCAGTGCGCGTACGCCAAAGCGCACGCAATGCGTGACAGATTCTGGTACTCAGTGGCCTATTTAAAGGCAGCAGCGTGAGCCATTAGTTGCTGGATGATCTTCAGCTTCCCCTGTGAGTTCCTGTGTTCCTGATATTATTTGATTTCCTGTTACTGTCCCGGCTTGCCTTGACCTGTCTTGTCTGCATTCCTGGCTTTGACCCTTGCTTCTTTGACAAGGGAATGATTGGAGGTTACAATGGAAAACACAGCTTTGGAGGTTTCAGCACTAGAAGTGTGCGGGTCATTAAAAGGTCTTGCATTTCCCATACTGGGAGTCGAACCCA
>JARGYO010005594.1:0-200646 GCA_029206835.1 Rana muscosa | reverse complement strand
AAGCCCCTCCCATCCGGGAGCACCTCAGTTTTGTAGCAAAGCAATAAGTGTCCCCAAAGAGGGGCGGGAGCTCTGTGTCCCGTGATGTACTCCAAGAAAAGGATTTTACAGGTAAGCTGTTATAAAAATCCTATTTTCTTTCTCGTACATCACGGGACACAGAGCGACATAGTCATTACTAATGGGATGTCCTAAAGCAATGCCAAATGAGGGGGGGGATACACCATATATAAGCTGAGCGCTATCAGACATGAGGATCTTTTGCGGCCTGCAACACACTGCGCCCAAAGGCGACATCCTCCTGACTTCTAACGTCCACCTGGTAGAACCTAGTAAACGTGTGTACTGAAGACCATGTTGCGGCCTTACAGATTTGAGCCAGGGAGGCCTGGTGATGCACTGCCCATGAAGTTCCAACTGCTCTCGTGGAGTGCGCTCTAACTTTGAACGGAGGCGGTCTCCTTCTCAAGCCATAGGCTTGTATTATGACCTGTCGAATCCACTTGGCTAAAGTAGATTTTGACGCTGCCTGACCCTTTCTGGGGCCTTCCGGCAGAATAAACAAAGTATCCGTTCTGCGAATCTGAGCAGTGGCTTTTAGATAAGCTTTAACTGCTCTTACTACATCCAAAGAATGCAATAACTTTTCCTCTACCGAAGTAGGTTTGGGGAAAAAAGAAGGAAGAACCACATCTTGGTTCAAATGAAACCTCGATACCACCTTAGGAAGAAAGGCTGGATGAGGACGTAACACTACTCTGTCCTTATGGATAACCAGATATGGCTCCTTACAGGACATAGCTGCTAATTCCGATACTCTTTTAGCCGAACAAATGGCTACTAGAAAAATCAATTTCCTGGTGAGAAGCACCAAGGAAATATGCTGTAATGGTTCAAATGGTTGTTTCTGTAGAACCGACAGAACCAAGTTTAGATCCCATGGACATATGGGAATATTAACCGGAGGACTAATACGCATCACTCCTTGTATAAAGGCTTTGACTAGTGAATGCGAAGCCAAGGGCCTTTGAAAAAATATTGACAAGGCCGAAATCTGACCCTTGACAGTACTCAAGGCAAGCTTCCTATCTACAGCCCATTGTAGGAAGTCCAGAATCCTACCTATTACGTATTTACGTGGATGCCATTTCTTGGCCTCACACCAGGCGATGTACGCCTTCCAGATTCTATAGTAGATCTGCCTGGATACCGGCTTCCTGGCATTGATCATGGTAGATACCACAGCATTAGAGAGCCCTCTCTTTTTTAGAATGTGGGCTTCAATAGCCAGGCCGTCAAACCTAGGGCTGGTAAGGAAGGGTGGTATATCGGTCCTTGCGAAAGCAGGTCCGGACGATGTGGGAGGGTCCAAGGACTCCCCACAGACATTTTTACAATCTCCGCGTACCATGCTCTTCGGGGCCACGCTGGAGCCACCAGAATCACTGGTTTCTTTTCTACCCTGATTCTGCGGAGTAATCGAGGTAACAATTGTGGCGGTGGGAATGCATATATCAGCTTGAACTGATCCCAAGGGAACACTAGGGCATCCGAGCCGCACGCTAGGGGATCCCTTGTCCAAGAGACAAACCTGTCCACTTTTGTGTTGAATCTGGATGCTAGCAGATCTACATCCGGTGTTCCCCACCGCTGACATATTGTCCGGAAAACCTCGGGATGAAGGGACCATTCCCCTGGGCATAATTGTTGGCGACTTAGAAAGTCCGCCTTCCAATTCTCCACTCCTGGAATGAATACCGCAGATATGGCTGGGACATATCTTTCTGCCCATCTCAGGATGTAATTTACTTCCCTTTGGGCTGCACGTCTCCTGGTGCCCCCCTGACGATTGATATATGCCACTGCTGTGGCATTGTCTGATTGAACTCTGACAGGGGACCCTTGGAGTTTGGATGTCCATGCTACTAGGGCATACCGGGCTGCTCGTATCTCTAAGAGATTGATGGGCAGGGCCTTTTCTGCTTCTGACCACTTGCCCTGGAGAGACCATTGCTCCAGTACTGCTCCCCAGCCTATAAGGCTGGCATCTGTAGTGACCACCTTCCAGGAAATCGGACTGAAGGATTTCCCTCTTTCCAGATTCTGGGGAACCAACCACCAGCGGAGGCTCTTGCGAACGGAAGGGGACAAGGACATTGGTAAGTCCAGAGCCTGAACTTTTTTGTTCCAGGCTGACAGTATGGCCCTTTGCAATTTCCTTGAATGGAATTGACCGTAGGGTACTGCTTCGAATGATGCCACCATTTTTCCCAGCAGCCTCATGCACAGGCGTATGGATGGCTGTCTTTTTGAACCCACTAAGTGGATCAAATCTCTCAAAGACGACCCCTTTTCTTGAGGCAAGAAATTTTTTCTCTGGTCTGAATCCAGCCTTAGCCCCAAGTATTCCAGACTTTTGACTGGTTTTAGGGCTGACTTGTCTCGGTTGATAATCCAACCGTGATATTCCAGAAACTTGATTGTCTCGTGAACAACCACTTCTAGTTTTTCCACTGAGTGGTCTATCAGCAACAAGTCGTCTAGATATGCCATTATCGTTACACCTCGTGTTCTTAGATTGGCCAATAATGGGGCCAGAATTTTTGTGAACACTCTTGGTGCTGTGGCCAGACCGAAGGGTAAGGCTCTGAACTGAAAATGGCGCCCTTCTACCGCAAAGCGTAGAAATTTTTGGTGGGCTGGAAAGATGGGAATGTGCAAATAAGCATCTTTGATGTCGATCGAGGCTAACCATTCCTCCCCTTGTAGGGCAGTGGCTACCGATCGGATCGACTCCATCCGGAAAGTCCTGATATGTAGGAATTTGTTTAGCCCTTTTAGATTTAATATGGGCCTCACGTCCCCGTTTGGCTTCGGAACTGTAAAGAGGTTTGAGTAAAACCCGAACCCCCATTCTTCCAGGGGAACCTCTATAATTACTGCTTGGAGCAATAATTGTTCCAGTGCCAACAGGAGGGATCCTCTCTTCTGGGGATCCCTTGGCACGTTTGACCTTATAAAGCGGGAAGGAGGGGAGTTTTTTAACTCCAATTTGTATCCCAGATTTACTGCGGAGAGCACCCATCTGTCTCGGATCGTGTCCCGCCAGGTTTCTGTGAACAACTGAAGTCTTCCCCCCACCCGATTGGGTGGGGGCAACCCTTCATGCATTTGACTTTGGGGGAGGTTTTGTACCTCTCCTGCTCCAGGGCTTCTTGTTACCCTGCAACTGTCCCTGATTTTTACCTCCGGGATTTGACCGAGGAGGCCGTCGGAACTGTTTCACAGCCGATGTCCTAGGGACTGGAGAAGCCGGCCTCTTAAAAGAGGGACCTCTAACTCTATTTTTAACCGGCAAAAGTGTACTTTTACCGCTGGAAATTCTCTGAATATACTTGTCCAGGTCTTCCCCGAATAAGCGCTCACCATGAAATGGGAAGCTGACCAGCAATTTTTTACAGGGAGCTTCAGCAGACCAGTTTTTGAGCCATAGAAGCCTGCGCATATGTACTACAGACAGCGTAAGGCGGGAGGCCTGATGGATTGAATCCTTTATAGCGTCCACCGCAAAGCATAAGGCTCTAGGTAGATCAGCTAGGGCAAGAGCCTGCTGATCTGGCAAGTCCCTTAAGACCTGTTTCAACTGATCCTTCACTGCTTGGCAGACCCCAATAGCTGCCACTGCTGGTTGT
The DNA here is from genome assembly GCA_029206835.1 of Rana muscosa. Classification (NCBI taxonomy): domain Eukaryota; kingdom Metazoa; phylum Chordata; class Amphibia; order Anura; family Ranidae; genus Rana; species Rana muscosa. The sequence goes on along the minus strand of JARGYO010005594.1, from coordinate 196,954 downwards.
GTCACCAATCCTGCTGTAGAAAAAGCAGATTTTAATAAGGACTCCAATTTTTTATCTATTGGGTCCTTGAACATTTGGACATTATCCACCGGACATGTCAGTGATTTATTCACACAAGAGATGGCTGCGTCCACTGTAGGGACCTTCCATTTTCTGATGAACTTATCCTCCATGGGATAGACCACCGGAAATCTCTTAGGGGGAGTAAATATTTTGTCAGGATGCTCCCAATCCTGGTAAATGAGCCCTTCCAGTAAAGGATGGATCGGAAAGGAACAAACAGTCTGGGGAGCTTTTAGCGACCCCAACGAGGAGACAGAAGTGGATGATGGCTCCGCAAGTGGCATTTTAAATGCTGATCGGACCATATTAGTCAGGGACTGAACCCATAATCTTTCAGCATGTGATGCTGAGAACGGCTCTTCCACTGTTGATTCCTCTACAACCGAATCGACCTCATCCTGATCCCCTTCAGGTAGGTCGATCCCTGTATGGGACTCTTGCTCTGTTAACAGGCACTCTGAGGGAGGAGACGGAGATCGGGCGCTTTTCTCCTGTGACAGGGAAGCCGCGATCAATGCTGACAATCTCTCTTCCAGCCCTCCCAGAGCTGAGGAAAAAACCTCCTCTGTTACATACACAGGAGCAGGTGAACTGAGGACAGCCACAGTACCAGGTACTCCTGAGGGTGCTCTACGGTCACTAACCTCTGATTCTTCAGGGGAGACTGGTGCAGCCAAAGCATGCCCAAGATCCTCAGAGCCCGATGGAGACCCCCTATTCCTCCTGGAATTTCTAGTCCCGGAGTTTTTAGACGGCATATTCCTAAGCCACAAAGCTGAGGTATTCCAGCCGAAATACACCAGTTACTGACAATAGTCTAGCATAAATGCTGCTATAAGAAACAGTTGGTGTCTACTAATGTGCCTTTCTAGGGGATGCCTGTATCAACCGCTTGCTGTATGCCCTTTTTTAAATGTTGCCAGCTCTGTCTCTGTACTTCATAGCCAGCTCACCACACAAAATTGTGATTTTTAACATGCTGGGACGCCCGCACATGCGCAGAAGCGCTGCGGCGCGCACAGAGCGTCATCCCCCAGGCTCCGCCCCCTTTCCCGGCTCACCTCTATATATAGAGGCGCGTGCACGCGCACGCGCGCGGCCACGTGCGCCTTTGGCGCTAATTTCGAAAAATGGAAACTAGGGACAAGAGCCAGGGCCCCTCTTTGCCGCAGGCCGGGGGATGGACGAGCATTGCAACATGGCAGAGGAAGCAGTTTCCCATAAGAGAACTCACCATCTGCCTGGACTTGCTCTGCTGAGAAGAAACTAGTCCACATGACAAGAAAACATTCCACAGCGGCCTCTAGTGGACAAACACATGTACCGCAGTCTAATATATTAAATATATAAAAAAAAAAAATTTTTTTTTTTCTTGACCACCATTAAAAATTATTACATTTTTTTAGTAGTTACAGGCATGCACAGAATTTTGCGGGAATACCATTAGGTAACAGACAGAAAGACAAATTAGGCTTGGGGGTCCCCCAATAGAACCAAGTTCCTGGGGGCCCCCACTTACCTGTTCCCCGCCGCAGGACTTTGTTTGGTCCACAAAAGCCCAAACTTCACCTATCACGGCAGGCATTGTAATCAAACCTTCAGGGACCGGGTTCCCAAGGATTCCACTCCCCTGGACCTGTATAGCACCCTGCACAGAAAACATCTTGGTCGTGGGTATGACCAGAGCTCTGGATCCCAGGGTCCAGCTCTCCTAAGAGAAGCATTACAGGCAAAACCTTGCTCTTCTCTGCAAGGCCTGGGTACCGACCGTTTAGCTATGAAGCTTTTTTGGTCGGATCCGGAATAGCTTACTGAGGCCCAAAAGAACCTGTACGCAAGCTCAGTGAAAAACACATGTTTCTTCTTGGCCAACACCTTAGACACTGGCAAAAAACTGAGGTGCTCCCGGATGGGAGGGGCTTATATAGGGGAGGGTACTTCCGGTTTTGGAAGTTGCCAGTGCCAGCACCTGACGGTATCTATATAACCCATTAGTAATGACTATGTCGCTCTGTGTCCCGTGATGTACGAGAAAGAAAAAGAATTTTATGCACTGATTGATGCTGCTCATCTGAATAATGTCATAAACAAAAAAACATGGAGTTATATTAGAAATAACTTCCCAAAAGTACCCACGTTCTATATATTACTGAAAATTCACAAAAATCCCCCAAAAAACCCAGGTAGACCTATTATCTCGGGTATTGGGTCAATTAGTGACAACGCAAGTAAATTGTTCGATGAATTCTTAAGACCACATGTAGTCTCTCTACCATCTTATGTAAGGGACACCACTCATCTCTTACAGATTCTGGATACAATATATATTCCGGAATCGGCAACCTTAGTCACTATAGACGTGGAAACTTTATATAATGCAATCCATCATGACAAAGGATTAGCAGTAATCAATCACATTTTGCAACAAGCTACGGTTGTGGATCCAGTTTATAATGAATTCATCCTTTCACTCCTGGAGCATATCCTTGGACACAATGTTTTTACTTTTAATGGCTCCCACTACCTCCAGGTGCAAGGGGTTGCGATGGGGACATGTTGTGCCCCATCGTATGCCAGCCTGTACCTGGGGGAGTGAGAATCTATGTTTCTGGCAGATGAAACTCTGGCCATATATACTGATCATATTCTTGGATGGTACCGTTATCTGGACGATATCCTAGTCGTCTGGGACGGACCCCAGGATTTGCTCCAGCAGTGCTTTTTAAGGATGAATAAAAATATCTTTAATTTAAATTTCACCATGTCCTTTGATAAGGACTCGGCTACCTTTCTGGATGTGGAAATTTACAAAGGTATTGGAGGTAAATTGTGTACTAAACTATATAGAAAACCTACAGCGGGTAACACAATACTCCATGCTACGAGCTTCCACCCACAACCGTTAATTGACTCTATTCCTTATAGTCAATATTTAAGGATAAAACGTAATTGTACTGATGACAAAACCTTTGTAATAGAGGCTGGGAAACTTCGTGATAGGCTCCTTTTCAGGGACTATTCACATGCTTCTTTAAAAAGATCATTTAAACAAGTAACAATGAGATCAAGAAATGATCTACTCTACAATAAAAAGACACCAAAAGATAACAACATTTTGAGAATTATCACAAGATATAATCAACAACAATATCAAGTGAAACAAATTATTGAAAAATATTGGCATATGTTGACACTAGATCCAGCCTTGGGTCCCTTGGTTCCAGAAAAGCCACTCTTCACTTTTAGAAGAGCTCCATCCATTAGTGATAGAGTCGTTAGCAGTGAGTTCAAAAATGTACCTATACACTGTAAATACAAGGGCACTTTTATGTGTGGAAAGTGCAATTACTGTAGATATATGCTTGTACAAAAGAACCCTGTCCTTCCAAATGGAAAAACATTCTATCCGAAACACTTTGCAAATTGTAGATCCTTGGGAGTCATTTACCTGTTACAATGTAGCTGTGGTTGCTTCTATATTGGGAAGACCAAGCTGGAATTCTGGAGGAGGACCTATAGACACATCCACAGCATGCGGTTATGTGATCCGGACCTCCCCCTGGGACGCCATGTCACACTGGTACATGGTGGAGTATTCCCCAGTGTCAAATTTCTGATTCTGGATAGGATACACCCTAATCCCAGGGGGGGTGACTGGAATAAGACACTCCTGCAGATGGAACTTAGATGGATTTTCCAGGTAAATACCACATTGCCACCAGGCTCAAATTAGGCTATTTGCTTTAAACCTTTTCTGGAGGGCTTCTCCTCAGGTGGCATAGAAAAATTAGCCACTAACGTAATTTTAGAGCAATATCAATATCTACTGGTTTGCCTTTAAATACCATTAAATCTTATATAACCTACAATTTATGATTAATGTACCTGCTTATGTAATTTTATTATGTTATAGTTGGGTTATATTTAACATCTATGGGGTATGCCAGTCAACTTTATATTGAACACTCCTATTATTGGTTAAACTTTTATGTAATATTTGGGTATTACTATTTTTTGCTTTTTCTTTATGCAGGTTTTCCGAGATTGCTTGCGGTGGTCGATCGAAGGGATTGCCCGGCACACAAAGCCGCCGGTTCTTTGAACCTGGGCGGCGTTAGAGATTTTGTGGGTTAAACTTCCATCTCCGCCCACACTCTCCATTTTGCCACTCCTGGCGGACATGTTCAGTCCGCAGTTGAGGCATATTGTGTCGGTGGGTGTGGTGTGCGTGACGCTGCCCCGACGCGATGACTTTGCGCATGCGCAGTGGGGGCTTTGCCGTGCACACCAGATCCAGGGGACTAACTAGGAGTTCCCTACTATGCTTGTTTCTCGCAGTCAGCTGTCTGCGATTCACTGCGATAGCTGATGGGATGGACTTGATATAAATACTGAGCACCCACACTTCCACACCTTTTGGACACTGTGTTGCTGTTCACCAATGAATTTACATAATTTTTTTTTCATTATATGTTAACCACTGTTCATCAATGGTATGTTTTCACATGTGGTAAATACTAATTTAAGGTATTTAGAGATCAAATTTTTGGTTCACTCACTGGTGTTATAATTCATATATTAATTTTTAAGTTTAAGCACCACTGTAGAGGTCTATGGGATAGTGCGATTGTTTTCTTTTTCCATTATTGTTTCTTGTATATTTTTGTTTACATGTCAGTCGCAGCTCCCTTTTCACAACCGTGACACCATTCACGTTTATTTAATTTTTGAATTAGCGCAGTTTTTCTTCCTTTTTTTCCACACCTCCACACCAGCATCTTTTGCTGGATTGTTATGGCGTGAGGTTGACTACTGTTAAGTAAATTTCATGTCTATATTACCTGCTTTATTGATATTATGCAACACTACCCTCTAGTGGATTTCTATAGATGTTTACTAAACCATCACCCATATGCTTGGGTACTCTCTAGTTTGGATTTAGTTATTTAAACTTATTTATTTGTTACCATCTATATGAACAAATATTAAACAACAGAAAATATCATTATATATTGATATCCACTAGATCCATGGGACTAATGAGGAGTCCCCTACTATCCTTGTTTCTTGCAGTCAGCTGTCTGCGATTATCTGCGATAGCTGATGAGAGGGACTTGATATAAATACAGAGCACCTACACCTCCACACCAGCATTATTTCCTGGATTATTATGGTGTGAGGTCGACGGTCAAGTAAGTTCCAGTTCTATATTACCTGCTTTAATCATATTATGCAACACTACCCTCTAGTGGATCTTTAAAGATATGGCTTGTATATGTTTACTAAACCATCAACATTATGCTCGGATCCATCAGATCCAGGTGATTAATTAGGAGTTCCCTACTATCTTTGTTTCTCACAGTCAGCTGTCTGCAATTGATTGTGATAGCTGATGGGAGGGACTTGATATAAATACAGAGCACCCACACCTTCACACCAGCACTTCTTGCTGGACTGTCATGGTGTGAGGTTGACTCTGTCAAGTAAGTTGCATATCTATATTACCTGTTCTAATGATATTATGCAACACTACCCTTTAGTGGATCTCTATAGATATGGCTTTTATATGTTTACTAAACTATCACCCTTATGTTCGGGTACTCCCTAGTTTTGGATTTAGTTATTCAAACGTATTTGTTTATGTTATTGTCTATATGAACAAATATCAAACAACAAAAGATATCACTATATTGATTGTTTTTTAACATAATTCAATCAAATGATGTTGTTTGACTTATTATGATTATACAGACATATCCTGTAACTTTTAAGATACTGGATTGAGTAAATCAGCATAATTTTAATAGGATAATGATATAGTGTATATATTTGATCTAGCCCCCCCCCCCCCACTCTCCTTTTTTATTTCTTATTTTCTTTATAATATTAATTTAAATAATTCTATAAATACTTTAAAAAAATAAATAAAAAAAATCAGAGGTTAAAATTAAGGCTAGATTAATCCCAATAGTAATGTCATACCTTTTTCTATTCCTGTAGTAATACAGTGTACTGTTTGACAGCGGACATTATTAGGTCTTTTACGGATCTCATATACTCAGGTACATATACATATATAATCTTTCATTATCCTTTATGAATTTTTTAAACATATATAAACTGTTATTGTAGTAAATCTCTATTTTTTTTCTATATAATATATATCATTTAGCCCCATTGGGGTACAATCCATTATTTGTATTTATTCTTTTATATTCTTAGGGACCTCTACCCCACTCCCAGTATATCTCTTCTGGTTGATCCACCGGCTTCTCGATCTTTGGAATAATTTCTCCCTAACGGGACACCTGTTCCTTATAAATGTCCTTCTCAAACCTGCATTAGTTGTATATTCTGATACCCACTTCTTGTTTGACTGGCAACCCCATTGACAGAACCCAGCGTGCTGTTTATATTTTCAATGCTTTTAAAAAATCGAATCCAATGAAATATTCATCATTCTTCTACTACATTTATAATACGTAAGTGAATGATTACATGTATATACATCATATATAAAGAAAATGTTTTGTATATATTTGATAATGTTTTAAATGCATGTAATTAACTTTATGTATTCTTATGCTTAGATGAACTAATTGTCCTTCTCTACACAACCCTGAGAAAGGTTACCCCGAAACGCGTCGAGTGTAAAGAAGGTTTTCATGTATTTACCTATATGGTGACAATCTTTGGAACTGTATATTTTAATTAAAATATTTCATTTTTTGATAAATATGTATAATTGTGAATAAAAACTATTTTTTACTTCAATATCCCGTATATTTGGAATTAATACTACCAGTGCCTTAAAAGTCCACCCAGGGGAACCCCTTTTTTTCTTTTCTCATATATACTGGATGTGGCACAAGCATACATTTGCCATTCACCCCCCCCCCCTTTTCTTTGGGTCTTGTATGGATATTAAGGGGAACCCTGCACCCAAATGAAAAAAAGGCCCTATATACTCTGAACAGCAGTATACAGGCGGTGCAAACAAGACAGGGACTGTAGGTTTGTTCTTATGTAGAATCTGTTTGTAATTTGGAACAGGTACATTTTTTTAAGTGTAGCTCCAGCCAAAAAATCTATTTTTAAGCTTTTTGGAAAACATAGGGAAGGGTTATCACACCTGTAACATTTGTTTTGCTGTCTGTGCACCTGTTCAGAACATTTCACCTCACTTTCTGTCCCAATGACAAATGTTTTTTCCTCTCACTTCCTGTTGTCTCCTTCCGTTTGCAAGTAGGAGTCGTTTGTAAGTTGGATGTTTGAAAGTAGGGGCCTGCCGTATATACTCTGCAGAAATTTGGCCCTTAGGTGTTGGTGTTGCCACAACACTGTAAGCCCTCTCAGTTACTCTTGGTGGGCACAGGAATGGGCCCTGCTGTGAATTATTAGATCAAGAATTGTAATTACATGCCCCTGTTGAACAGGGGCATAAACATTGGGCCTTAGGTGCTGGTGCCACAACACTGCAACCCCTCACAGACAGAGATGGCCTTGCAGTTCGCCCCGCGGTCGGTTCACGGCGAACTTTGCGCGTTCGCTATTTGCCGAACCGGTGAACATATGGCGCTATTCGCGACCGCCATATTCTTTTACATTGTGAAGAACTTTGACCCATGACACATCCATCATGTGGTACAGGACAGCCAATTGAGACATTTCAGCACATGGACATGCCCCCTACCTTATAAATAGACCTGATCTGGCTGCCATTTCACATTCTGTCTTTTGTCAGTGTAGGGAGAGGTTGTTGTGTGGAGCAGGGACAGACTGTAGTGACACAAATCGCTAACTAATAGGTCCACAAAAGTCCTTTTAAGGACTGGTATAGGTGTACTATTGTTTGGTGTGCAGTATATAGGGGTGTAATACACTTATAATATACTTTCTAATATAGAAAGCATATTATAGTGGATTTGTATTGTGTGGCATTGTGACTGCTGAGCGACTACAGCGATACTACAAAGAGTGACAAACGCAATTTGAAAAAAGTATTATAACTGGTGTGATAGACCAGTGGCCCCCCAAAACGACAGATTGAAGCGGGGTGTTATATACCTTCTTCCACATATACTGCGCTTCTCTAGAGACTTTTGTCACAGGGTCATTTAAAAAATGACAGGCAGAGGAAGAGGCAATCCCTTCCACAGGGGTGGTAGGGGTAGGGCAGGAGCACCAGGCCAAAGCAAAAGTGGGAAGTTGCAGAAGGTGCGTTCGATTACGTCAAAGGACGCACCAGACTTGGTTGAGTGGCTCACTCAGCCTTCCTCTTCTGCACCCTCCTCATCCTCCCTATCTGCACCCTCTTCACTCTCTGCTGTGTGCACCCTCAAAGACACTACCACCAACACCACCACCACCATATACCCTCCGCTTGAGTCACAGGAATTATTTTCCGATCCATCACAAGACATTTCCGATGCGCAGCCATTCTTGGCATTGGATCAGGAAGAGGAGGTATCAACAACCGCCACTCAGCAGTCTGACGACAGTACCCAGATCAGCCCAAGGAGGTTGGTCCCCGCTGTTGCTGCCTACTCCGAGATCTCTAATGTTAGTGGTGGGGAAGGTGACGTTGATTATGATGTGTCTATGGATGTCACGTGGGTGCCCACAAGAGAGGAAGAGGAGGGGAGTTCAGAGGGAGAGATGGACCAGCAGATAGGGAGGAGAAGCAGGCCGAACTTACATTGCACAGGAGGGACAAACCAGACTGCTAATGTATCAGGAGCGAGCCATCAACCATGTGCGGTCACATCTGGCGCTCCCAGGACGCCGGCACATGGCTCCGCAGTGTGGGCTTTTTTTAACGTGTCCGCTGCTGACAATAGTGTTGCCATTTGCAGTCAACGCATAAGTCGCGGTAAGCCCAACACTCCCCTAGGGACGACCGCCTTAAGAAGGCACATGAACTCCCATCACCGAGCCCAGTGGGAGCAACGACGTCAGAACCCACAAAGCCACACTCCAGGCTCTCACCGTCCAGCCTCTTCTACTTCTCCTCTCAATAGTCCTCCACTACACCTTCTATCATGCCGTCCTCACGTTTTTCTGGAAAAAGGCAGGCTTCCGTGGGCCAAATGTTCGAGTGTAAAAAAATGATGACGCCGGATAACCCTCTTGCCGAACGGTTGACCGCTGGCTTGTCGGAACTGATAGCCCGCCAACTACTGCCATATAAACTGGTGGACTCGGAGGCCTTTCGAAAATTTGTGGCCATTGGAACACCAGAATGGAAGGTCCCAGGAAGGAAATATTTCTTGCAGAAGGGCATCCCAGAGCTATATGGCCATGTTCAGCGGCAAGTGAATGTATTTCTGGCACACAGTGTCGGTGCCAAGATACATCTGACCACAGACACGTGGTCTAGCAAACACGGGCAGGGAAGGTATATAACTTTTACTGCCCACTGGGTGAACCTTCTGACGGCCGTCAAGCATGTAACCCGTGGCACCCGTGTAGATTTGGTTTTACCACCACGGATTGTATGCAGGCCTGCCTCTTCTTCTCCTCCTCCTACTCCATCCTCCCTCTCCTCCTCGGCTGACTCCTCCCTTTCCGCTGCTACCGTCTCTTCTGCTGCGCCGCCCAAGATCCCCAGAACCTATTCGACATGCCAGGTGAGACGTTGCCATGCTGTGCTGCGTCTGTTGTGCCTGGAAGCCAAGAGCCACACTGGCCCTGCACTCCTTTCAGCTTTGCGTTCACAGGCAGATCATTGGCCAACACCGCTCAATTTGACAGTTGGTAAAGTGGTGTGCGACAACGGTGCCAATCTGCTGAGCGCGTTGAAACAGGGCAAAATTACACACGTGCCATGCATGGCACACGTCTTGAACTTGGTCGTGCAGTGATTCATTGTCAAATACCCTGGGGTCCAGGACGTCTTGCGGCAGGCAAGGAAAATATCGGCCCATTTCAGAAGATCTTGCACGGCCATGGCTCGCCTTGCTGACATTCAGCGGCGACACAATCTGCCCGTCAGACGTCTTATTTGTGAATGCCCGACGCGATGGAACTCAACCTTGTATATGCTTGATAGGCTGCTAAAGCAGAAACGTGTAGTTAACGACTACCTGTACGAACTCTGCGGCAGGACAGGTTCTGGGGAGCTTGTTTTTTTTTCACCGCGCCAGTGGCTGCTCATGCGCGGCACATGCAGACTTCTGCGGCCATTTGATGAGATCACCAAACTGGTCAGTCGCAGCCATGGCACCATCAGTGACATCGTACCTTACGCCTTCTTTATGGAGCGTGCATTGCGTCGTGTCATTGATCAAGCCATCAAGGAGCAGGAGCAGGAAGATGAGGAAGTCGCAATGTTGGATGAATTCCCAGGGGGGCTACTCCATCTGAGACAAGTCAACAACAGAAGTGTGAAGAGGAGTCAGAGGAGGATGGTGCGGGGGCGGATGAGGAGGAGCAAGAAGAGCATGCTTTAAACCTTTCTGGGATCCCTGTTGTTGTCCATGGATCGGGGAGGAGAACGAGGACAACATTATCCTGGATGATGAGCAGGAGCCAGGCCACCACACCGCTTCCAGTTTAGTGCAAATGGGGGCCTTCATGCTCCAGTGTTTTAAGAGGGACCCCCGTATAAAAAGCATAAAGGGCAAGGACCAGTACTGGGTGGCAACGTACTTAGACCCCCGGTACAATCAAAAAATGCCGGAAATGTTACCACCCTCACAGAGGGCTGTCAGAATGGAGCACTTCCAGGCCTTGCTTAGAGAAATGCTGCATTCTACTTTTGCCTGCGCTGGCAGAGGAATTTCCACTCACAGAGAAAGAGTTGCGGGTACCAATCCAACAGCGCCTGCAAGAAGAGTGCGGTTTGAAGATGTGTTGGTCATTTCTGATATGAGATCATTCTTTCAGCCGACCCATCGACAGCTGTCATGCGGATCCAGCATCAGGGAATGCCTAGACCGACAGGTGTCCGACTACATCGGGTTAACGGCCGATGTGGATGCTCTGAGAAGTGATGAACCCCTGGACTACTGGGTGGGCAGGCTTGACCTCTGGCCAGAGCTTGCACAATTTGCAATGGAACTGTTGGCTTGCCCCTCGCCCAGTGTCCTGCCCGAAAGGATGTGCAGCGCAGCAGGTGGGATCGTGACCAATAAGGGCACTCGCCTTGCTCATGACAGTGTTGACTACCTCACATTTCTTGTTGTGGAGATTTTTATGGAGATGTATATAATATGTATTGTCATAGTGTCACGCAGTGTTAGTACTTCCGCAACCCGCTCTAAAAGAGCTGATTGGGGTAGTCTGAGGCTGGTTGAATCCCGTCTGATAGGGGAAAACGTCTTGAGGTTGGAGTGTGATGTTTGCAGGGTGCGGATATGTCCACCGATGGGGGGGCCCTCTGTGCATTAGCACGGACGATCGTTGAGGAGGGGATGTCCTCGCTCTGCAACAACATCATTGGTTATGAGCAGATGCGTGCTCTTGTCTCTGCTGTGTCTGATCAACATTGATTGGGATTTGTAGTGCGCATCCCCATTCAATAATAGTATAATCTGAATATGTGTTATTCTATGGAATAGCGCAGAATAAGGATTCTTATCAGCGGTAATATGAGAGCTTATGATCGTTTCAGAGTCAGGGAAGGCGTCCATGTTTTAAATCAATACGGCTTTGTTTGCTGGGAGCATATACGCTTTCCCTGCCCGGACACACCCATAAGACGTTAGCCATCATGCGTTATTGTATTCACTGTATGTATTGAATCCTTTCATTCCCTGTTGGAAGGGATGTCCTTGTCATTTTCCCTGTGTGAAGGTCACATGCTGTGACCTCACTTCCTGTTGGTAACTTCTTTAGTGAGTATCACATGCTGTGACATCACTTCCTGTTGGGATTTTAATCCTGTGGGGATTTCAATAAAAGGAGAGACACACAGCTCCCAGGCACACTATGCTGGGAGGCTGAGATGAGAACATAAGCTGTGTGGTGCTGCCTTTCTTGGGATGAATGATGGGACGAGTGAACGGTGAGTGGATCTTAGCAAACTTAGCTAAAGATAGCATTATTGCAAAAAGATGAATGTAAAGTGTGTGCTTATAGAGCACCAGAAATATGGGCTGTGTGCTCTGCATAGAACCTATATTTCTAAAAATGAATGAGGCATGGATCTCGAAGGAATTCAACACATGTGACCAGTAGACCATGTTTGATTCAAATTCCTCATGACAGGCCACAAATATCCGCCACCACCCATAACAATTCGTGGTCCCTGTCTTAGGTAAATACAGCAGCATAAAAGGCCTTTTATGTCTATTGAATGCCTAATTTTTGGGGCCTGTAATGGCCGAAACTTATTTATCCTGTGAATGCCTAATGGTACCTCCAGGATCATCTCCTGCACCCCCTTCATAGCCTGGCCTTGCCTCTCCTCCACGCGCTCCTGAATTGACTAAATTTACAGATAAAAAAAGAATGCTTGTCGATCGCAGATTCGCTTAATACTTCTGGTATGTCGGTGTCCATGTTGTGGGACTATGTGTGCACAGCTAGTAAGTATTTTGTGGCTGCAAATATGACCTGGAGGTTTTTCATGTTCGCCTGCTATTAAAATAAATGGGACCCGCCGCGAACCTGCGGTTCGCGAACATTTGCGCGATCGCGTTCGCGAACCGTCCCATCAGATGTTCGTCCATCACTACTCACAGATACTCTAGTTGGAGCACAGGAATGAGCCCTGCTGCAAAGTATTGCATTGAAAATTGTAATTACACGCCCCTGTTAAACAGGGGCTGAAAAATTGGGCCTTAGGCACTGGTGGCGGTGCCCAGAAACAAAAATGTTCTTACATGCTATCGGCATGATCATTGAGGAGGAAGAGGATAGTCGCTCAGCATAACAGGATAGTCACTCTGCATCAGCATAGGCAGTCTTGAAGGGATCTGACATTTCAAAGAAAAATATTCTGTTACATCAGCATCTGGTGCTTGGTAGATGCAAAGCCTCCAGCAGCACTGAATGTGCGTTCCGAAAGAACGCTGGATGCAGGACAGGCCAGTAGCTCAATTGCATACTCTGCAAGCTCTGGCCAGTGATCCATCCTCAAGACCCAGTAACCCAGAGGATATTCGGTGAGAAAGGTGTCCAAGTCTGATCTTGCCCCTAGGTATTCCTGCACCATGTATATCAGACGCTGGCGATGGTTGCTGGAACTGATCATACCTTGGGGCTGCGGACTAAAAAATTGTCTGAACTGTCAGCATACTCTTAACTGGGGGTATCGCTATACGTGGGGGCTCGAGTCCGGGATTCCTGTATACTGCACGCTGCAATCAAGCCGGTCAGAAGTACCAGCATGGACCCGCTAGCAATGACACAGTGGTGTGCAGCGGTTGGCGCCGATTCAACCGAGGCGGTAGTTATTGAACTCCCGGGGGGGAACTGGCGGGAAGAGGAGATAAAGCAGCTCATAATGTCGCTGTCTCCGAGCGAGAAAGCATGGGTGATGGATACAAAGCCAGATCCAGAGACCTCGTGTACATACGCACTAGTGGAATGGAGAAATTAAGTCCCGGAAGACTTTAGAGGTTAGAACATAAAGGGCATAGATAACCAGATATACCACTTAGTGCATACGAGGGCCAGCAAGAGGGAATCTCCATAAACCTCTCGGCCATCATCCCCACTGCTCTTCCCCGGAGCGGAGGGCTCCCAGGAGATGATGACCCCGGGGACGCCTCTGGCCGCTATAGGGCCGGAATTAATGAATTCCCCTATGAGAATTCGTTACTAAGTTCCAGAAGAGCAATACGGTGCACGTAGAAGCCGGGTACCGGAAGCTCTGGATCTTCTCAGGGAAGCAACCTGTGCCACCCGGGGAAGAAGACTTCGACACCTGGATTGAGCAAGCAATGCAGGCTGTAGAAGGATGGGAAGTACCTGAAGCGCAGAAGAAGCAGCGCATAAGTGAAAATTTGAAGGGCGCTGCTGATGAGGCTGTGAAGAATCTTATGCCGTGTACACACGATGGATTTTTTTCGACGGTGAAAACACCGTTGAGAAAATCGACGTGAAAAACGAGGAACAGCTTGTTCCCCTACACACGGCCGTTTTAAATGACATTTTTTTTCTTGGTCGAAAAAAACGACTGTGTGTAGGCTCCCCGGCAGTGTTTCCCTATGGGAAAATTGCCGCGGAAAAAAATGACGGGAATCACGACGAGAAAAATTAGAGCATGTTCTAATTTTTCTCGTCGTGATTAATGCCGTTTTTCCCGTCGGGAAAAATGACAAAAAGCCCACACACGGTCGTTTTTCTCGTCCAAAAGAAAAAATTTAATTTTTCCCGACGGGAAAAATAAACGTGTGTACGCGGCATTAGGCTTAGCAATGCTGCTTGTACTGCAATGGATTATCTGGCTATGTTGCAGGAGGAATTTGGCCAGCTGGAAAAGGTGACTGAACTTATGTACCAGTTCGAACATACCCTCCAACAGCCTGGAGAGAGATTATCCGAATATGTCAGAAGGTTGAATAGAATGCTGTGCCAAATTGTCCTTTAAAAAGGGGATGCTGCCACAAGTCATAGATGCAACTAGGATGAAGCAGATCCTGAGGGGAGCCTTGCACTCGGATCCAGTTTGGCTCCACCTGAAGACCTCTGAAGGAGTCATGGCTTTGAGTTACCCAGACCTTGTTCGGATCATAAGGGGTGAAGAAGCCCTGTTGAAGGACCAACAGGCGGTTGAGAAGACCACTCCCCTCCCCTCAGTGGGAGTCAGATCAGCAGTAGCCACTGAACAGGACTCAGAAGTGGAGACCCTAAAGTCCCAGATGACTCAAGTGCTGGATCTTTTGACCTCTCTACTGGCTAAGAACTCAGGAGCCAAAGAGCAAGAGGAGATCAGGAATGAACCACGCCAGAGTGTCTCAACTCCAACCTCCCCGCAGGGGAGAAGAGGAACTGTCTGTTTCAATTGTGGAGGAGTCGGCCATCTTGGAAGAGTGTGCCCCAGTCCAAGGAAGAACCGAGGCACTTACCACCAGCCGGCGGAAAACTTCAGAGGGCCCCGGTGAAGGAGTCAGCCGGGGGCCCGCTATTTGCAGAAAGCTCCAATAAGGTTCAAAAGCCAGAAAAGGGAAAGGAGAAGGGAAACAATGCCCCTCCTAAAATACTCAATACCACTTGTCAGGAGTTAAAAACCTGCAGGAAATCAATGCATACCAGGCCCAACAGGGATTAAGATCCAGAAAGAGATGGAAGAAGAAAACCCCAAAGGGAAAGTCCATGAATACAAAGAAAGAAGCCTCTCCGAGGAAGTTTCCAGCTAGTTTGGTGGGTCCCTCCCCTGTGGTCCCCATTCAAGTGGAGGGAGTCTACACAAGGGCCATCCTGGACACAGGAGCCCAAGTGACCCTTTTGTACAGAGACTTTTACCAAAAACACCTGAGTCACGTGCCCCTACAGAAATTAGAAGACCTAGAGATATGGGGAATTGGCACCCAAAGCTTTCCCTACGATGGTTATGTTTCCATCCAACTGGCCTTTGACCCCTCTGTAGCAGGAAAATCTGAGGTCTTTGACACCCTGGCAGTGGTCTGCCCTCGCCCACCAGGAGCCAACAAGAGTTCCCTGATTATAGGGACCAACACTGACCTGGTCAGAAGATTACTGGCTCCCCTAGCACAGGAGCAGGGTACTTCAGCAGCCAGGATCCACCCAATGTTGCAGCTAGCCTACCGGAGATTGATCCTGGAACAGAAGGCCCCGGAAGAGGGGGTAGGGAAAGTCTGGAGACTGTCCAAGAAGGAGAGGATGCTGCAGCCTGGTGAGATGACCTGTCTGAAAGCTACGGGGAAACTCTCGTGGGAGCAACCTGGCCCTTTTGTGGTCCTAGAACCGGACCCCTTGGACTCCCACCCAGGATTGGAAGTGATTCCTGAAGTGGTTCCGCTAAGGGCGCTGAAGAAGGCGAATGGGCAGATCCCAGTGAGCATTAGGAATATCACTGGCTCCCCCATGAAGATTCTAGGCCGGATGTTGTTGGGCAAAGTAAACCCTGCTACCCCAGTGGCCCTGTCTGATTTGGAGAAGACTGAAGGAGGGGAACCCACCCTGGAGAAGCTCTGCTTGGAGAACACGACCCTACCACCGGTGTGGAAGGAGTGAGCCAAGGCCCAGCTGACCAGATGGAGAAAAATCTTTTCAAGGGACGAGTTTGACGTTGGGTGTGCAAGGAGTGCCACCCATAAGATCCGTCTGCAGGAAGACAAACCTTTCCAATAGAGGGTCCGGCAAGTTCCCCTGGCTGACTTAGAAGACTTGCGTGAACAACTGGTGGAGCTTAAGAGAACTGGAGTTATTAGAGAGTCCAGAAGCCCATATGCCTCTCCTATTGTAGTAGTCAGGAAAAAGAACGGGTCGCTGAGACTTTGAATAGACTACAGGACTCTCAATAGGAGGACCATACCCGACCAGTATACCACCCCCAGGATAGAAGATGCCTTACAGAGTCTGTTGGGAGCTAAGTGGTTCAGTGTAATGAACCTGAAGAGTGGGAATTACCAAATCCAAATGCATCCAGGTGACAGGGAGGAGACGGCATTCATCACCCCAGTGGGATTTCACGAGTTTAACAGGATGCCTCAGGGCCTGTCGGGGGCTCCTGACACTTTTCAGAGGCTGATGGAGAAGACGGTGGGGGACATGAATCTCATTGAAGTCTTGGTGTACCTAGACGACATCATTGTCTTCGGGAAGACTCTGGAGGAGCACGAAGAGAGGCTAGAGAAGGTCCTGAAGAGACTCAGTGAAGAGGGACTTAAACTCTCCAGGGAGAAGTGTCAGTTCTACCAGTCCTCAGTCCACTGTCTGGGACACATAGGTGTCTAGCGACTCGGACAAACTGGAAGCAGTTACCTCCTGGCCCCGACCAACTACAGTGACTGAGCTCAGATCCTTCCTGGGGTTCTGCTCTTACTACCGCAGATTTGTGGAAGGGTTTGCAAGAATTGCCAAACCTCTGAATGAGTTACTGAAGACAGAAGGAGAGGAGGATGACACTGGCCCCAGTCCGTGGAAGACCAGTGGACAGAGGTGTGAAGAGGCCTTCAAAATGCTGAAGAAAAGTCTGACCACTGCCCCGGTCTTGGCCTATGCTGACACCAAGAGACCATATGAACTACATGTGGATGCCAGCCATGATGGTCTGGGAGGTGTGCTATACCAGGAGTATGAAGGACAGTTGAGGCCAGTGGCCTATGTGAGAAGGAGTCTAACACCGGCAGAAAAGAATTACCCCACCCACAAATTGGAGTTCCTGGCCTTAAAGTGGGAAGTTGTGGACAAACTCAAAGACTACCTGTATGGAGCTGATGTTATAGTGAAGACAGACAATAACCCACTCTCTTATCTTTTCACCACAGCCAAGCTGGATGCCACTGGCCACCGTTGGTTGGCCGCCCTCTCTGGATTCAACTTCAGTCTGAAGTATAGGCCTGGAACTGGAAATCGAGATGCTGATGCGTTGTCCAGAAGGTCTCATGCTCCAACTTCCCATACAGAAGACTGGACCCAGGTGGCCCCGGACGGGGTGCGGGCCTTGTGCTAGGGAGCACAACTTCAAGCTAGTGGCGGATCCAGGGTGGAAGAAATTGGAGTTTTGGTGGTGGGGTGCCCAAATACTATTGTGATTTAACCCAGATTGGCGAAGATGACTTGCCAAAACTATCTAAGAAAGACAGACATAAGAAGGGATCAGTTGGAAGACCCTTGGGGAAGATTAGCCTTGGAAGCTCTGGAAGATCAGGATCCGGACAGGCTCTTACATGATCCCTCAAAGGAGGCCCGATTAATCCGCAAAGAGTGGGACAAGTTACAGGTGCATCAAGGGGTGGTCTACCGAAGGGGCCCCTCTGATGACCTGGAGGATAAGTGGCAACTGTTCTTGCCTGAAAAACACTGAGACTGTCTTAGTTGCCCTACATGACAACCATGGCCACTTAGGGGCCGAACGAACCTTTCAGCTCGTCAGGAGTAGATTCTACTGGCTTGGTATGTGGGCTGAAGTGGAGGAGTACTGTCACTCATGTGCCCGCTGCATACAGAGGAAGACATTGCCACGTCAAGCTGCCCCAATGGGCCACCTGCAGAGTCAAGGGCCCTTGGACTTGCTATGCATTGACTTTCTTTGCCTGGAACCTGACTTGAGTGGACATGTTCTGGAGATAACCGACCATTTCACCCGTTATGCCCAGGCCTTTCCAACTAAAGACCAGAAGGCTTCCACTGTAGCCAAAATACTGGTGGAGAAGTACTTTGTGCATTACGGGTTACCTCAACGCCTTCACTCGGATCAGGGGAGAGACTTCGAAAGCTGACTGTTCCGGAAGCTACTGGACTCTTTGGGCATAAAGAAAACTCGCACTACTCCTTATCACCCTCAAGGTGGTGCTCAACCGGAAAGATTCAAAAGGACTCTGTTAAACATGTTGGGGACTCTGAACAGTGAGGAAAAGCAACATTGGGGCAAACACATAGCTGCTATAGTGCACGCCTACAATAGTACAACTAGTGATACCACAGGGTACTCCCCTTATAGACTCATGTTTGGTAGGGAAGCAAGATTACCAGTAGACTTGGCTTTTGGCACCTCGACAGACCACACATCAGCTGCCTCACACAAGGGATATGTGGACAGACTGCGGAAGAGCTTAAAGCTGGCCTATGAGAAGGCCCAATCAACTTCAGACCAGAGAGGAGCCCGGAATAAACAGAACTTTGACCTTAGGGTCCGGATCCAGGATCTGCAGCCCGGAGACAGTGTTGCTGAGAAACGTGGGTGTTCCAGGAAAACACAAGCTGGCAGACAGGTGGAAGTCAGAGCCCTTTGTGATTTGCAAAAAACTGCCTGGTCTACCAGTGTACCAGCTGAAGCCTGAAGGAAGAGTGAGGCCGCTGAAGATCTGGCACAGAAACCATCTGCTACCCCTTTCTGAAGCAGTCAGGATACCTCCTATCCCGGATTCCCCCGAGCTACCTTCAAGCTGGAATACTCCTAGACCCAACACTAGGTCTCAGACAACTCTGTCAGGAGAAACGGATGTCACCGACCAGAGTGAAGATGAGGAACTGGAAGTTGAGTGGTTGTGGCCGTCCCAGGCACCCGAACCTCTGTCCATAGACCTTCCACTTTCTGAGGATGCCCCTGATGATACTTTAAATCCGGAAGCCACTGAGTTTATTCCATCCTATGCTCAGACTGAGGAGTGGGAAGATGCCATAGAATCCTTCCCTGTTGACGATCCAAGAGACTCCATGTATCTTTCTGCATCTGATTCGAGTGCCTCAAACAGAAGAAACTCCTACACCTATCCCAGTGGAAGAACCTGTAGTATCTGAGGCATTGACTCCCAGAGAACAAAGAGTTAAAAACCATACGTCCTCCCTGGAAGCTAACCTACACCCAGATGGGGGAGTGTTCTGAAGACACTGGTGACTGCAAGAAGGACTGTAGAGAACCCAGGCCCCTCCACTGTGCATTTGGTGGAGGGCAACCCCGACTCACTCTCTGGCACAGTTAGGCAGGCCACCCTCACTGATGTGACCTGTGGGCAGGACAATCTCCCTTCCCATGCTTGGTGGGAGATTCCTCTGCCGGGGTCCTTTGCAGCCCTTCATTACCTTGTTTGTACATATTGTTGATGCTGTCTTTGGGGACCAAAGATTCTAGGGGGAGTGTGTAGCGGTGGTTTCCTTTAAGGCCTCAGACTACTGTACCCATAACCCCACTGGCCACCCAGGGAGCATTGCCCCGTGCAAAGACTGCTGGGGTGGACTTTATAAAAAAAGGGCGGAGCCGGCTTCACTCTCTTTGGACATCGCCCGCCCAGCAAGAGGAACTCCTTTCCGAGCCTGCGGTGCTACAAGGCCTGAAGCCTGGGCCTTTCTCCAAAGAGCCTTCCGCTCTCACTGAGGAACCTGAGGGACGTTCTGCATACCGTTGCCGCATCGCTCCCCAGAGGACCGAAGACTTGGATGTCGTGAGACCTGTGTACCAAGACACAGCAGCGGAAGATACGGACATGGACTGGTTCGGTTGGGTGAGAGAGCACCTGCTCAGAGAACTACATAGGATCTCTAGGCCCCATAACTGTTACCCGGAGCTTTCATTAGTGTTGTGCTGTGCACCGGAGGGAAAGTGCATCGGAGCAGCTTTAGAGATTTCCTTTATTCACCAAGTTATCAAAACCCCTTTTACCCTGTGGATTACAGTTGTTTCTTCAGCAAGTGCACCACCGTTTTGCTAGCGAAGAATTTCCCCTACAGAACTCCTACACAGTACAGTCAGGCCTGACTTAGCATAGACATTGCTGGGCGCCATTTTTGCCACGAGGGAGAATAGCCGCAGTGGGGACCGTTAGATTTATGCATCATACTGTATATCTGTCTGTTTGCTGAGATACTCTTTTATTGCAAGGCTCTGCACATGATATGTAATCTGTGATTATATTCTTACCCAACCAACTGAGTAAAAGTGCAAGGGTTAAGTATACTGGTGTTGTGTCATTTACTTTGCAGAGGAGACGGGTAAGGATAGTTAAACTATATTGCTGTGTGTGTTCTATTATAGGATTGTGTCTCTGTGAGTTGCAGGCTACACAATCCTACCATCCCCTACTAGCTGTGCCAGGGGAGGTTAGAGCCAACTGCCGGGGGTTGACAGGGTGCATTACAGGGGCCCAAAATAATTATATCAGCAGCCCTCTTAACTGGGGGTATCGCTATACTATTATACAGTGTCAATTATATGAATTAGTTTTCATATTTATGTAGGGATTAATGTTCTAAATTTAGCTTTGTTTTCATATTGATTTATGTTTAAGTAAATTATTTGAGGGATTGCTGCTGAATCTAACATAGTTACATTTATGTCGATCGCATATGAAAGCAATCAACCTCTAAAAGGATGGTGTACTTACAGATTGTGGATTGTCCTGCCGTCCATGATGGGATGCTAGGGATCATCACAGGATCCACCAAGCTCCCTGCATGGATTTATACTGTCCTTAATGAGGAAATAGTAGCAGCAGTAGGTGGCGGTGAGGCAGGAATGGCTGGACTACTAGGCACTCTGGGCAGCATCCACATGGGACGAAATTGACTGGTCCTCTCGGATCTCCATTCTCTTAAAGCGGAGGTTCACACAAAAAGTGAACCTCCGCTCTTTGGAACCCTCCCCCTCTCCGGTGTCACATTTGGCACCTTTCGGGGGGGGGGGGGAGGTGCAGATACCTGTCTAATACAGGTATTTGCACCACTTCTAGGTTCTGACTCCCGCGTCACTACCCCGCTGTCTTCTGGGAAACACACTGTTCCCAGGAGAGAGCGGGGGCCAGTGACGGTGCACCGTGCTACTCGCGCATGCGCAGTAGGGAACCGTGTAGTGAAGCCGCAAGGCTTCACTACCTGATTCCCTCACCGAGCATGGCGGCGGCAGCATCCGAGGACCGAGCGATTGCTCAGCCTCCTCTGCCGACTTCGCAGGTGCGCTGAACAGGTAAGTGTCCATTTTTTAAAAGTCAGCAGCTGCAGTATTTGTAGCTGCTGGCTTTTAAAAAAAAAAAATCGGGGGGACCTCCTCTTTAAGTGACGATCGATCTGGATGGATAATTGGATCAGACCTTCCAAAGAACTGGAGACCCCAACTCGGGCCAGTTCATCTTTAAGTGCTTCAGAGAGTCCTAACTGGAACTGGTAGCAGAGAGCAGCATCGTTCCATTGTGTATCGGAACTCCACTGCTTAAAGTCTGTCATAGTCCTCCACCGCGTACGACCCTGTTGGAGGGCACGAAGGCTGGCCTCCGCTGTTGTGGTATGCTGGGGGTCATAATATAATTTGGCCATTTCATCCAGAAAAGAGTCCAGAGAGTTCAAGAAGTGGATGGTCTGTTCCATTAAACGGTGAGCCCAGGTTTGAGGTTCTCCCTGGAGTAACGAGACGATGAACCCCACTTTAGTGCTTTCTAAAGAGAAGGTACGTGGTTGTAGCAGGAAGTATAACTGGTAGGCATTCCTGAAGGCACGGAAATTGCTGCGGTCACCTGAGAATCTCTCCGGAGTAGGAACTCGAGGCTCTGGGGGTGGCACCACTACTGTGGTTACTGGTGCTGAAGCTGTAGGTGCAGAGGACACAGGTGCTGCGGCTGTCGGACGTGCTGAGGTACCTGGAGATAGCGACTCTACTCTTTGTTCGAGTTGCTGGTAGCCCTCTCGAAGACCCTGGACTGCCTGGGTGAGGTTTGCGATTTGCTGGCACAGTGCTTCTAGAGGTGAGGCCCTGTCTTGGACTTCATGTCGCTGGATCGTACTGTCACGTACCTTACAGCAGAGCCCAAAAGGATGAGGGTGGCCTCTTGCATGGTTCCGGTCCAAGCACCCCTGGTGGTGGACAACGAGAGGGTGCAATGTTTTGGTAGATATTCCCGCTCTACTTGGAGATTAAATGAAAGATTGTGGTGCTGCAGACACCGTTTGGGTCAAACACTACCCAAGGGTGTAACCTTTTGATTTTTTTCACAACGAAAGGGTGCAGGTGCCTGCAGGTCAAAGGCTAAAGCTTGAAGACACAGGGACTTCTGCAGAGCAGATAAAGAAACTGGTCACCAGATTCGTTCAGCAGGAACTGGACTAGGATCAATGGTAGAATCAGGAACAGGCGGAAGTTTGCAACAGGCTGGCAGAAAGGTACACAATCAGAAGGCAAAGCCGTAGTAATAAGTCCAAGCCAAGGTCAGTTAAGCAGTAGAGGCAGGCAAGGAGAATCCAAGAGAATGGTCAGGGGGAATCTGGGTTTTCAGGAGCAAGGTCAGTCAGGCAAGTAGTAAACAGGAACACAGGAACAAGCTGAAGACGATCCAGCACTGACACTAGGCAGACTCTCTGTTTATATAGGGCGCCGTGCGCCAGGATTCGTTGAAGCGTATATGTGTGCGCATGCGCACCAGCGTGCATGTGTTTGCATGCATGCGCCATTGCGCATGCCCATTCTGACTCTCGCTTGTCTCTAAGATTCCGCGCATGCGCATTGGCGTTAGGGGAATGGGAAATAGCAGCTGCTGCATGAAGATGGGCGCTTGCTGCGTGAGTTCTCTGACAACCCCACTGTCTGTATGATTTAAGACGATGCAAGTCTTGTAGGAGTATCCGTCTTTTCTCTGGGATATGAAGACCTTTAGCGTTAAGCGAAATCACATTGATAAACTCCATGATTGGAATGGGGGGAGATTAGGAGGGCAGGGGGGGGGGTTTGGAATAGAGTGAGTAGAAAAAGCTAGTAGAGATGTTTGACTCGTACACACGAACGCGATTTCCGACAAGAAAACTGTGGGGTTTTTTTCCGCAGGAAAACGGCTGAAATTTGTCTTGCATACACACGGTCACACTAATCTTGGCTGAAATTCCGACCGCCAAGAACACGGTGACGTACAACACGTATGACAAGCCGAGATCAATGAAGTTCAATAGGCAGTTCGGCTCTTCTGCTTGATTCTGAGCATGCGTCGTAATTGCATACAGACTAACGCAATTCGCGATAGGAATTTTTCCTGTCACGAAAATTTAGCTCCTGTTCACAATCTTTTCTTGGCCAGAATTCTGACATGAAAAGTGCGATGGAGCATACACAAGGTCAGAATTTGCAACAAAAAGCTCACATCTCACTTTTCCATTCGGGAATCGCGTTCGTGTGTACGAGGCATTAGAGTAAAAGTAGATATTCGATCACTAAGAATAGGAGCAAACTATTGCTGTAACGCTCAACAGTTTAGAACTGGCAACTGAGCGTTGGCTTATGTGGGAGTGTTAACAGACACAACCGGAGGTGGAACCCCGGTCGTCCCATCCACCCCGACTATGAAAATCAATGTAAACAGTTGAGCCGAAACTCTGAAACATAAATATCAACATATATAACTACTACTATATAACAGTACTATGGTAAGCAACAGGTACAGTAAGTAAAATGGCTAATAAACCTTAGCTGGCACTTTTTAGATATATTCAACAGTGTGACCGTCTCTGTCCTGTATCTCCGCGTTTGTTAAGATGATTGGGATACCAGACCTCAGGAGTCTGTTTGCAGGTCGGTGAGTCTCTTAAGTGCTAAACAGTTAAGCAGGCGACTCTAGAAATGTAAACACATAAACAGGTATTGGCCCTTTATGTCTAATGCAGATTATAACTAACAGCGTACATTTTGAGTGGGCCACATCAGCCATGCTGCAAAAGAAATGTTAAGTGGGGGATGAGGGGGGAGAGGTACCGGGGTGTGGGATCGCCATGTAGGGGGGTAATACATGGGGCGAGATAAATGAAAGCTCTGTATAGTCACTCTGCAGAGGAAACATTAAGGCTCTAAGACCTTATTGATAAATCTGGTAGGAAGTCTTGGAATGTTCTGCTAAAACAGGAGACGTGTAGCAGAGGTAAAAATTAAGGCACAAAGTCCTCGCAGCTAGCACTGTTTAGGCGCCACAACCGTTAAGCAGTACATACCTATCCAATTCCCAGGAGGGCCGGGGGGCTTCCACAGTGCAGGCAGTGTAGAGAGGCAGTTACCCCAGCTGTTTGTGTGTGGCAGGGACTGCTATGAATGTCCGCCATTAGTCCCGTGGTCACGCACCTCACAATGGATGGAGTAAAGCAAACCTCGTCTATGATTCTCGAGCCTGATCATTGGAAGGGGCTCGGGATCTCCTTCGAGGCCTCTGCTGCTGTGCTTGGGGTTGACTCCGAAGGCCCGGGGGACCAGGGCGACCCCCCCCCCCGTGCACAGGATGATCTGCAGCCAATTCAGCATTTGGATGGGTTCCACATCTAGGAAGGCAAATAGATCCGGGAGGTCAGCAGGGGTGCAGAGGGTGAACAATGAGGATGCCCTCTGGAATGTCACCGCAAGTGGGTAGCCCCATCTGTAGGTGCAGCCCCAGTCTCTAGCCAGGTCCAGGACAGGACGCAGGTGGGCCCTGTGTTGAAGTGTTGCTTGGGACAGGTCTGGGAGGATTTTGATGGGGGCACCGTCAAATTCCGTTTCATCAGCCTCCCATGCCGCTCTGAGAATCAGCTTCTTCTGTGGGCAACAGTGGAGGCGGCATATAACATCCCGAGGCCTTTCTGGGTCCTTAGATCTGGGGCCTAGGGCTCTGTGTACCCTCTCCAGCTCCACTTTAAGTTGGGGGTATTTCAGGACCGTTTGGAATATGGCACTCACCGTTGCTGGGAGGTCTTCTGTGCCTGTTGCTTCTGGTAGGCCCCTCAGCCGCAAGTTGTTTCTGCGGCTTCTGTCCTCCAGGTGGAGCTGGAGGTCGACTGCCATGTTAGCCTGGGCGATACGGGCACGTTCGAGGGCCACCACTCGGTGTTCCAGGGAGGATATTGATGTCTCCCCTGTGTCCACCCTCTCCGCGAGTGAGTTAACGTCTGCCCTCACTGTCTGGATGTCCCGGCGGTGCGTCTCCTCCACTCAGAGGATCAAGGCCTCAATGTCCTGTCTCGTAGGCAGGGCCTGTAGTAGTGCCCAGATATCACCGTTAAGTCTGCTCATGTCCCCCCCACGGCGATGATTCAGCCGTATCTGGCGGTTCCGGATGGAAGAGTGCCAGGGTCTCCGATAGGGAGTCCGGTATTGAGAAGGTGGGGGATGTAGCTGGGTCCGGCATAGTCCAGGTGTTGCGGCCTGAACCACGTGGTGCCGCCACTATGGCGCCCAGAGAGACGCGGTGGGGTTGCTGGAAGTAATGTTGTATATCCCCCTGGGAGTTGCGAGGTCGGGCTATGCGGGCTGAGGATCTGGTCCTGTACCTTCTCGCCGTTATCATGCCGTTGTAGCAGGCGGTGAATGTCGGCACTGTGTCGGGGTAGACAGGGGAAGCCCGAAGCCTCTAGCCGCCATGTCAAGGCCACGTCCCCTGTCAGAGATATTTAGATTGTATAAGAAATGCCTTAGTTGGAATGCTTGCCAAAAATCCAATTGGAATGAGCCATTTTCAGATATCAGTGCTCGAAATGTGGGCCAGTTTCCTGATACCAAAAAAATGAGATACCTGATATACCCGCTGTTCCATCAAAACTTCAAAAGGTTCCCTGCCGTAAACCCGGGGCAAATTGTGGATTTGTAAAAATGGGGAATAATGGAGATTCCATTGATGAGAGTTTGCCCTTGGAGAAAAGCCTGAAACATTGACGCAACGTGGGTCCAATCAATGGATGTTTCTTGATATAGGGTGGAAGCTCCCTATAACACCATGGTGCTCTATGCAACAAGACATTGCTCTCCACCTGCTCCAGGTTCGGCCATATTTTAAGCCTCCATGTCGGCACCAATCAATCAGACATCCTAGGTGGGCTGCCTGGTAGTACTTATACATGTCTGGTACCGCTAGTCCACTATATTGTTTGGGGAGGGTCAACATAAATCTGTTAATCCTCGGTTGTTTATGTGCCCAAATAAACTCAGTAAATAGTGCATGGATCCACTTGAAGTACTGTGTAGGTATATTAATGGGTAGGGCCTGGAATAGGTACAGAAACTTTGGTAAAATATTAATTTTAATAATATTACACCTCCCAAACCAGGAATGGAACCCTTTATGCCACTTTTCCAAAAGTGTCCGCACCTTACATAAAAGAAATGGGAAATTAAATGAAAATGTTCGCGTAAGGTCTGCTGGAATCATAGGCTTGCGCAGCCTGTTGCATTAGAGTGTGCCCCCTAAACCAAAGCTTAAACACACGTGTGTGTGTGTGCATATATATATATATATATATAAAATTTATATTGTGGCAGAGCATCCCAGAGAGAGCCTGGTAAAGTCCTATTCAGGGGTTTATACATCTCCCAGGCTCCTCTCATATACATTCAGGGATCTCTGAGCCAGGATCCACTTCAGGTGTTGCTTCTCTCCCCCACGTTAATTAAAAGCTCACCTGAGCAGACAGCCTTTGCTCAGCCTGGGAAACACAGACAGCATTGGTCTGTGAGAGCAAGAAGGTTTGTAAAACTTGTTACTCTGTTGGATGTGGAAGCTGGCAAGCGCTAGGCTTGTCCAGCCTGGTAGTGAGGGCTTGTAAATACTGTATAGTTAGAGCCGAGACACGGCTAGGCTTTTGTTTAGTTATTTTTTCTTCTGTTTGTTTTCAGCACTGTACAGCACCTGTCATTGACTTTGTATATAGCACCAATAAATAACACTGTGTTTTCACTGATCCAATGGACTTGGTATCTGTCAGGATGTAGCACAGACACACCACCAGCAGAACCGAGAGGAGACGAGCTCGCCGCTCGTAAGGATACCAGACCCGTTATCCCACTTTTAAATGTGAGTTTTATTTGCGTAAGAATAAATACCCCTAGGGGTTTACAGACCCACACTATATTTCCCTTCTTTTTTATTGCTACAACTTTGTGATTGCTGCTGCGGACATCTGAGGATCGCACTGCACTGTTTGCATTAAGACGCCAATCCAGTGTTCCATTGGTACGAGCGCGGTGCTCGTTTGGATTGAGGTCCACGCTCACTATCATTCAAGTGAGTGTGCGAATATTTATTCTTCAGCGATTCACTTTGCCGCACCCACAAAGTTGTGCTATTGATGTCCCTCTGCTTTATATCTTTTCATATGCATTCCAATGAGCTATAAAACTGTGAAATAAAGACTGCACTACAAGGACGCTCCATCATCCCTCATCATTAAGATCCATCATATACTGCTTCCCCTCTTAGGAGGGAGGTAAGCGTTTTGTGACTTACTGATCACTGGGTGGACATTACAGGAAAACTTCCAAGCACACCCTTGGTGATGGGACTATATTTTTTCTATTTTTCCATTTTTTCTATATATGACTTTATGCATATTCATCATACCTATTTGGGAGTTTGTTTTGAGGTTCTTTTGACATTTTTGTTTCTCATTGGTTTAAGTTTGCAGATGCACTTTGTGTGTTCTATTTTTATTGGTTGTTTATTATCAGCATACCCCAGGAATTTTTTTCCCAATCTCCATCATGTTTGCAATATTGGAGTGTTGAGAATTTGTTTATATGTCTTCATTTGTTTATTAGTTTTTTACACATTACACTTGTAAGTCCATTTGTGTCACTGTGCACATTGCACAACATTGCTATTTAGCTACATTGTAGCCTATGATTCACCCATCCCCTCATTTTTCCCTTCCCTTCCCCATCACACTCCCATTCCTTTGATAATTCTAATTTATTTACAGTATTTAGTCACCACAGCGCAGTCACCATCACAATATTTATTGTTTGAACAGCTTGCCACTGCTGCAAAAGCGGATAGGAAAACCCTTACTGAGGTTGTGGAGATGCTAGCACAGGGGTCACCTGCGATTATGAAGGATATTGGAGACAAGCCCTCAGCCATCCATGTGGGTCGCTTTCTTTCAAAGATGACGGCAGATGATGATCCAGAGGCCTTCCTACTAACATTTGAATGGACCGCTGAGAGGGAAGGTTGGCCCTAAACCCAGGGGGCAGGACTGATCGCCCCCTTACTTTCTGGAGAAGCGCAGAAGGCCTACTATGATCTGGAGTCAGCAGAAGAGGGCGATTATGAGGTCAAGCGGGAAATCCTGGCACGACTTGGTGTTACCTTGGCTGTTCGAGCTCAGCAGGTCTACAGCTGGTTCTTCCAAGAAAAGAGGCTCCCAAGATCGCAGATGTTTGATCTGATCCACCTGGTGCGGAAATGGCTACAGCCGGAGTCCCTGTCTGCACCACAAATAGTGGAGCGTGTGGTCATGGATCAATTCCTGAGGTCACTACCAATTCCCCTGCAGAAGTGGGTGAGTCAAGGAGACCCCAAGTCGGCAGACAACCTGGTGGAGCTCGTTGAGAGGTACTTTGCTGCAGAGAACCTGGTCACCACCCCTACAGCCGCACGGACTTTCCACCCAAAGCCATGGTCTCCCCAGGCAACCGGTAAGACTGTTCCAGGGGAAGTGGGTGGTAAGCATGGCAAGGAAATAGGGGGGAGGATTTTTGGTGCCAGGACTGAAGTTTGGCGGCCCAAACAAGGGAAGCCACTGCCTGTCAGCAAACCAAACTGGGGAAACATCAGGTGTTTTCGTTGCCAAGAACTGGGACATGTTGCAGCAAACTGTCCATTGACAGATGAGCCAATGCAGTGTGATCTATCTTTTAGAAGGCAGTCTATGTTTGCTGCTGTTTCATGCGCTGCAGTGCCAAATGTGGGAAAACACATGTGTCAAGTGACTGTTAATAATAAGCCTATTACGGCCTTGCTGGACTCTGGAAGTCTAGTTACTTTGGTTACAGCTGAGATGGTTGAAACTGTGAATTTTCATGCAAAAAAAGTTGCTGTGATCTGTGTACATGGGGATACCCGCGAGTATCCAATAGCCACTGTTAAGTTTAAAACTGGCTTAGGTACGGTGACCCATTCGGTCGGACTGGTGCCCCACTTGGTGCACGAGGCTATCATTGGTAGGGACTTCCCTAAGTTCTGGGAACTGTGGGATTGTCCCGACCCAGTCGCAGTACCTGACTCAGTCGCAGAGCCAGAACTCATGGCCATTACTGACCTTGTGAGTTCAGGGGACTCCTCTCAGGGCTCTCCAGTGTGATCCTTTCTCAGTTATGGCAGGAGGGCTGGGGGAGCCTGAAGAAGTCCCCACAACCAGTAGAGCTGGACAGCCGTCTGCCAAACTCTAACGTAGGCTCAGATTCAGCAATCTTAATGTGCACAAGGAAAATTTTGGTACAGGCCTGGGAAAATGTAATAGTGATTAATGAGGTACCTGTTGAACCAGGGGACAGGCTTTGTTTTCCATATTTCTGCAGCAATGAGGATTTACTCTATCGTGTATGCAAATCTAATGATGAAGTGGTTGAACAGTTGGTAGTCCCTAAGTTATACAGACGGGTGGTGTTGGAACTTGCCCATGGGCACTTGCCAGGAGGCCATTTAGGGGTTGAGAAAACCACTGAAAGGGTGTTGCGCAGGTTTTACTGGCCTGGGATACGGAAAAATATCGAATTATTGTCAATCCTGTCCTGTGTGTCAGATGTCAGCCCCCCAACCCCACTTCCGAAGTCCGTTAGTGCCCTTGCCCATTATTGAAGTGCCTTTTGAGAGGATTGCCATGGACCTTGTGGGTCCACTCCCCAAATCTGCCCGCGGTCATCAACATATCCTCGTGATCATGGATTACGCTACCCTTTACCCCGAAGCCGTTTCCTTACACACTGCGTCTGCTAAAAACATTGCCAAAGAGCTGTTTATGGTGTTCAGTGGGGTTGGCGTCCCGAAAGAAGTCCTTACAGACCAGGGTACCCCATTCATGTCACGAATAACTAGGGAGCTGTGCAAGTTATTTAAGGTGACGCAGCTGCAAACCTCGGTGTACCATCCTCAAACGGATGGCTTGGTGGAACGCTTCAATAAGACATTAAAGAGTATGTTAAAAAAGGTTGTTGACAAGGATGGTAAAAACTGGGACTTCCTGATACCCTACTTGATGTTTGCCATCAGGGAAGTTCCCCAGTCCTCTACGGGGTACTCTCCATTTGAGCTGCTTTATGGGAGACACCCTTGGGGACTCTTAGACATAGCCAAGGAAACTTGGGAAGGGGAGCAGACACCTCACAAAAGTGTCATTGAGCATATCGCTCAAATGCAGGACAGGATTGCAGCAATCATGCCGGTGGTAAAAGAACATTTACTGCAGGCCCAAGCAGCCCAACAAAGGATATACAACAGGGGGGCCCAACTTCGTGTTTTCTCACCTGGTGACAGGGTCCTCGTGTTGGTTCCCACTGTTGAGAGCAAATTCCTAGATAAGTGGCAGGGACCCTTTGAAGTAATTGAAAGAGTTGGGGAGGTCAATTACAAGGTGTATCAACCAGGTAAAAGGAAGCCCGAACAGATTTACCACATAACCCTGTTAAAGCCCTGGAAGGATAGACTAGCATTAACTGCGAGGTCCCTCCCGTTAACCCTTAAGGGTACTGAATCCCCTCTGATCCCTGAGGTCACGATTCCAGACACCCTGTCATGTTCCCAGAAACGGGAAGCTAGACAGTTCCTGATAAGGAATAAAGAGAAATTTTCAGAGTTGCCGGGCACAACTTCAGCAGTTCAGCATGATTTTTATAAAAAGGGAAAGTAAATCAAGAGGCGGGACTTTGTATGAGGCACACGGACACAGAGAATGAATTTGATGGAGGACAGCTTTTAGTTGATTCAAATAATAATATAATTACACATTTGTATTCAAAAGTATATGCATTTTGCTATATATTCTTTACACTTCATCTGAATCGCATATTGCTTGATAATAAAATTCCAACAAAGATATGTCATGTATTTACAGGTACATAGAAAGATAATATACATTATACATGCAGATTGAGGGGATTCTTTTTAAAATTGCTAGGAACGTCCATAAGAATGGTAAGTATATACACTTGTCGGTAAATGTTGGCTCTATGCATTTCGGGCCTTTGAGGCCGCTCATCAGGAGCAAAACCGATATAGTAATCTATGAATAGAAAGGACAAATAAGTTCCAACAACCTACTAAAACCCTAAAAAATATATATGTAGCGATACCTCCAACTAAGGAGGCCGCAGAATTAGATTTGGGCCCTGAGTGCAGCTCCGCCAACCCCCGGAAATAGGCTCTACCCCCTTCTGGCACAGCTAGTACTAACAATCAATGATATATCCTATGCAATATAATAACTAAGCAAGGACACAGTAATGAATTGTAATAGGTAAAGTGTTTTACTTATTTTCTTAATATGGATAAAGGGGGTAACAGTAATCACAGTTCAAGATAATCACTCCTAAGGGCAGCGTCCTGCCACTCTAACACACTATGTAGTAACACACGCTACAGGTGCGCCATACGGGCGACCGTTAACTAAGTGCCCTATGGCGCAGTAATTAAACACGCTAGAATCCCCACCAGGCCTGGTTCTAATATTTAACTTAGTCCTTCTTTCTTCACCTGCAGGTCTGTAATGGTGGTGCACTTTAAACAGAGTATAACTTTGTAATCCAAGGGGTATAGAACTTGGTTAAATAAAGCCGCAGGCTCAGTTCTGACAAGGCTCTTCAATAGGGGTATCAAAATAACTTGTAGGCCACGGCAGTCTATAGGCCTATATGCAGTAACAGTATCTTAGCTGGGCTTATGCCCTCTCACCCGCCGGACTACGGATCCAGTCCGGGAAACCTCCACCGGCCGTGTCACACACACTCGATCTCTCCAACGATCGGGTCCCCGATCCAACAAGGCTGTAGCGCACAAAGTCAGATGTCACCCAGGCTCGCAGAGGGGGGTGGAAGGCTCTTTGGTGCTGAGCAAGGCCTCAGGCTTCAGGCCTTGCACTCCGACACATCCGCACAGGAGGATCCGTCTGTGAAGTCTCGTGTCCCCAAAGAGGCCGAGCCCGGCCTCGCCTCCTCCTTTTATAACCCCTCCCATGAGTCTCTGCGGTGGAACATGTGAAGAATGGGGTTATGGGTGATGTAGTCTCTTCCCATTATAGGGGAACACCCCGCTACATATATATATTGGCAAACATAGAATGGGAGAGGACTCCCCCATCCACATACTTGACCTAGAAAACTTACAACTGCGTCTGCACGGAGGTGGAGTGCCCATGCAAGTCCCAGGCCAGCCAAAGAACGTCATGCCCGGGAGCTGAGGGGGCGCAGCAGGGCGGAGATGACCCATAAAAACCAAGCACTGGGAGGGTGGAAGTGTATGAATCAAAATTATATGGAGCTGCTTAGCAGTTGACAGGTCGTAGGGTTTTCGTATACTACAAATCTTTTTTAACAACTAGTTTTTGTATAGAACAATTGACCCATGGGAGGTTTTTTCCAACAACCTATTCTTCTTTATTCATTATATCTTAAAAATTTATTTTCTTCCCTAGGCGTGTGCGCGCTGGTGGCTCTGCACGTGTTTTTTTGCTGGATCCTGCCCTCGTGGTCATTTCCGGGAGCTGCGACGTGCACTGCGGACCTCTCCGCTCCCTCCGCCTCCTGGCTTGGAGTGGGCGGGGGCTCTGTCACTGCGTGTCGACGCCACGCACGCCGGCATGCGGCGTCCTTGTGACGCTGCCTTGTCGGCCTTGCGTTCCACCATCTGACGCGCATGGGGGCGGACTGGGCGGGCGCATCTCGCCGGGTATTCTGACGGCCCGGCTGATGGCGCCTCCCCTTCCGCCTCCCCTTGTTTGCGTGCGTCAGCGTTACGTTGGGGGCGGCGCTGTGGCGGCCCTTCCCATATTGGCCTCTCCCAGTGGAGGGTTTCACATTAAGCATTACACACACCACTTCCGATCATGGAGCACTGAGCACTGTGCACCAGGCATAATTTGCCCTTCTCTCACCGCAACAGGTACTGATTTTCTCTCACAACATAGTAACTGGTTTTCTGACTTCATATTCTTTTCTCTTTTTCCTCCTTGGGTTCCTTCCCAGTCCTTCACTATTTCCTCCTTTCTTTCCATAGCTGCTCACTATGGTCCCCCTTTTCACATTATCATTATGTTTAGTCACATTGACTCTCACACACACTTTGTTTATAATGTTTTAGTGGTTTGTTTTCTTTTATTTACAGAGACCCCCTAATTTGGGTCCCCATATTCAGCTCCATATAATTTTGATTCATACACTTTTACCCTCCCAGTGCTTGGTTTTTATGGGTCATCTTCGCCCTGCTGCGCCCCCTCAGCTCCCGGCATGACGTTCTTTGGCTGGTCTGGGACTTGCATTGGCACTCCACCTCCGTGCAGACGCAGTTGTAAGTTTTCTAGGTCAAGTATGTGGATGGGGGAGTCCTCTCCCATTCTATGTTTGCCTATATATATATATATATATATATATATATATATATATATATTTTAGAGTTTTAGTAGGTTGTTGGAACCTATTTGTCCTTTCTATTCATAGATTACTATATCGGTTTTTCTCCTGATGAGCGGCCTCAAAGGCCCGAAATGCATAGACCCAACATTTACCGACAAGTGTATATACTTACCGTTCTTATGGACGTTCCTAGCAATTTTAAAAAGAATCCCCCCAATCTGCATGTATAATGTATATTATCTTTCTTTGTACCTGTAAATACATGACATATCTTTGTTGGAATTTTATTATCAAGCAATATGCGATTCAGATGAAGTGTAAAGGATATATAGCAAAATGCATATACTTTTGAATACAAATGTGTAATTATATTATTTGAATCAACTAAAAGCTGTCCTCCCATCAAATTTATTCTCTGTGTCCGTGTGCCTCATACAAAGTCCCGCCTCTTGTTTTACTTTCCCTTTTTATAAATACCAAACCGGGATGGAGGAGGGGATCTGAACGGCCCCTATACCACAATTAAAGTCCCAAACCCCCTTTTTTTTTTTTTCCCCCATTTTTTCATTCAGCATGATATTGTTACTGAACCTGGAGTCCGTGTCAAGCTCAAACCATACCAAATTCCCGAAGCTAGAAGAAAGGACATCGGTGAGGAAGTTAAAAGGATGTTGGAGCTAGATGTTATTGAGGAATCCAATAGTGACTGGTCTAGCCCCATTGTATTAGTCCCAAAACCGGATGGCACTTGGAGGTTTTGTAACGACTTCAGAAAGCTTAATGCGGTAACAAAGTTTGACACATACCCAATGCCCAGGGTAGACGAGCTTATAGACCGACTTGGCAAGGCCCGTTATCTGACCACTTTGGACTTGACCAAAGGATATTGGCAAATACCCCTGACTGGTAGTGCCAAAGAAAAGACTGCGTTTGTGACCCCGGAGGGGTCGTTTCAATATAAGAAAATGCCTTTTGGGTTGCAAAATGCCCCTGCAACATTTCAGAGGGCTATGGACAGGACCCTCAGACCTCACCGACAGTATGCTGCAGCCTATCTGGACGACATAGTGGTGCATAGCACTGACTGGGAGTCTCACTTGCCCCGTGTCCAGGCTGTCCTGGATTCCCTCTTCAAGGAAGGGTTTACGGCAAATCCAAAAAAATGTGCCATTGGGCTAGAGGAAGCCAAGTATTTGGGCTACACTATTGGCCGGGGGTAATAAAGCCCCAGGTGAATAAAATAGAAGCCATCCAGGAGTGGCCACGTCCTGCAAACAAGAAGCAGGTCAGAGCCTTTCTTGGCATTGCAGGGTACTATAGAAGATTTATCCCAAATTTCGCAACTATAGCTGCCCCACTGACAGACCTTACAAAAGGGAAAGACTCCATAATGGTGAAATGGTCTCCTGTAGCAGAATAGTCTTTTCAAGTCCTGAAGAAGGCTCTTTGTGCACAACCAATCCTATACTCCCCCGATTTCTCCAAAAACGTTTTGGTCCAGACGGATGCGTCTGATGTTGGTATCGGGGCAGTACTATCACAGGTACACAATGGGGAAGAACACCCTGTGGTGTACTTAAGCAGAATGCTCAATGACCATGAAAAAAAGTATGCAGTCATTGAAAAGGAATGTCTGGCCATAAAGTGGGCCGTGGATGCGCTCAGGTACTACTTGTTGGGGCGCCAGTTTGAGTTGATAACTGACCATGCTCCCCTGAAATGGATGGCCCAAAAGAAGGAGACTAATAGGCGGGTGAACCGGTGGTTTTTGGCCCTACAAGATTACGCCTTTACGGTAAAACACAGGCCAGGTGTTGAGATGGGGAATGTAGATGCCC
The DNA here is from genome assembly GCA_029206835.1 of Rana muscosa. Lineage (NCBI taxonomy): Eukaryota > Metazoa > Chordata > Amphibia > Anura > Ranidae > Rana > Rana muscosa. The sequence continues at coordinate 161,152 of JARGYO010005594.1, read as the reverse complement.
TGTCCCGTGTTCACTCCTGTTGGGCTACAGGTGTTCCAACCCTGGGGTTGAAACAAGGGGGGAGGATGTGTGACAGAGCATCCCAGAGAGAGCCTGGGAAAGTCCTATTTGGGGTTTATACATCTCCCAGGCTCCTCTCATATACATTCAGGGATCTCTGAGCCAGGATCCACTTCAGGTGTTGGTTCTCTCCCCCACGTTAATTAAAAGCTCACCTGAGCAGACAGCCTTTGCTCAGCCTGGGAAACACAGACAGCATTGGTCTGTGAGAGCAAGAAGGTTTGTAAAACTTGTTACTCTGTTGGATGTGGAAGCTGGCAAGCGCTAGGCTTGTCCAGCCTGGTAGTGAGGGCTTGTAAATACTGTATAGTTGGAGCTGAGACACGGCTAGGCTTTTGTTTAGTTATTTTTTCTTCTGTTTGTTTTCAGCACTGTACAGCACCTGTCTTTGACTTTGTATATAGCACCAATAAATAACACTGTTTTCACTGATCCAATGGACTTGGTATCTGTGCCTGCTCATCCCAGGGAGCTTTTGTACCGACTACCTGTCCCCCAGGTTACACTATATATATATATATATATATATATATATATATATATATATATATATACACACACACACACACACACACACACACACACACACACACACACACACACACACACACACACACACACACACATACATATACACACTGTGATGGGGTTAACTCGGTAGCGGGGGTGTGTGATCCCCTGGATGGGCTCCCCACACAAAAACAGGCCCAGCAGACGGAGGTTGTGGTTTTCAAGATCAAAAAGGTGCGGTTTATTCCTCTATTTACAGTGACAAAAAAAACACAGCAAAGCAAAAAGAAACAAACAAAATAAACCCTGGTCAGCTTGACCTCTGACTAAACATGCAGGTTTCCTAACTAACAACTGGGATCAGCCTAGTGCTGTCCTAGTCCCTAAGTCCCTGGTTTTAAATGTCCAAGCAAATAGCCACACAGGCTTTTTCTCACCGCACAGGGGTTCACTCTCCCTAGACAGTCCACACAGGTCTGGTTCCAGGCATGAGCTAACATCTAATGAAGCTGGGAGTTTTTTATAGAGGCCTAAATGAGCTGACAAGCTTCAGCTGGCCTCATCAACTCCCTGTCTGCACGACGCCCAGCCCTCTCCCTAGAGGTATGAGTCATCAATGAGCCCACTAGCCTTATACAACTCTCCACCTAGTTGTATACGTCGGCGTAAAGCCTGAATCTGGGCGAAATATATCTACCCCCCTGGATGCAACCAGGTGACTTTACCTTCCTGCTGTCACATACCCCCCCCTCTTGTTTTAACCTCGGGGTTGGAACACCAGCAATCAGGCATTCATGTACTCGAGACAAAGCATCCACATTCCCCATTTGAACGCCAGGGCGATGCTTTACTGTGAAGTTGAATTCCTGTAGGGCCAGGAACCACCTATTCACTCTTCTATTTGTCTCCTTGTTTTGAGCCATCCACTTTAACGGAGCGTGATCCGTAACCATGTCAAAGTGCCTACCTAGCAGATAGTACCGAAGGGAATCTAGAGCCCACTTCACCGCTAAACACTCCTTTTCAACCGTGGCGTAATTTACCTCATGGGACTTCAACTTCCTGCTGAGGTAAATGACTGGGTGCTCTTCCCCGTTCCAGACCTGGGACAATACTGCTCCTAACCCCACATCTGACGCATCACTTTGTACGACAAAGTCTTTAGAGAAGTCGGGTGAGTACAACACTGGCTGGCTACATAAGGCTTGTTTCAAGAATTGGAATGCTGCCTCAGCCTCGGGGGTCCATTTAATCATGCCCGACCCTTTCCCTTTCGTCAGGTTGGTTAGGGGCACAGCCTTAGAAGCAAAGTGGGGAATGAAGCGCCGATAATAACCCGCGATTCCCAGAAAGGCCCGTACCTGCTTCTTGCTGTTGGGACGTGGCCAACTCTGGATGGCCTCGACTTTGTTGAGTTGGGGTTTTATCACTCCCCTGCCAATGGTGTACCCAAGATATTTGGCCTCCTCCTGCCCAATGGTACACTTCTTGGGGTTAGCCGTAAACCCCGCTTCCCGGATAGAGTCTAGGACTGCTTGCACTTTTGGCAGATGTGAGGCCCAATCTGTGCTATGGACAATTACGTCATCCAGGTAAGCCGCAGCATACTTCCGATGGGGCCTCAGTATCTGGTCCATTTTCCGCTGGAATGTGGCCGGCGCATTCTGTAACCCGAACGGCATTCTCTTATATTGGAACGCCCCGTCTGGGGTTACAAATGCGGTTTTCTCTTTGGCCGACTTGGCCAGGGGAATTTGCCAATACCCTTTTGTGAGGTCAAGAGTCGTCATGTATCGGGCTGTTCCCAGCCGGTCGATCAACTCATCTATACGTGGCATGGGGTAGGTGTCAAATTTTGTAACTTTGTTCAACTGACGAAAATCGTTACAAAATCGCCAGCTCCCATCCGGTTTAGGCACCAACACAATGGGACTAGACCAATCACTTTGGGACTCCTCTATCACCCCTAAGTTCAGCATTTTCTGTACTTCCTCCCGTATTGCCTCCCGTCGGGCCTCTGGGATCCGATAGGGTTTTAACTTCACCCTTTCACCGGGCGGGGTAATAATATCATGCTCTACCCCAGATGTTTGTCCCGGCAGCTCAGAGAATACCTCCTTGTTGCGAAGCACAAACTCCTTAACCTCCTGTTGTTGGGGTTGTGACAAGGTGGCTGCTATTCCAACCTCCGGAATCACGCAACCAGTTTGAGCTGGTGACCAAGTTTTTGCGACTAGGGACTCTCTATCCCTCCAGGCTTTCAACAGATTAACGTGATATATCTGTTCGGGCTTTCGCCTTCCTGGTTGTCTGACCTTGTAATTCACTTCGCTCACTTTTTCCATTATCTCGTAGGGGCCTTGCCATTTGGCAAGGAATTTACTTTCAACCGTAGGGACAAGTACCAATATCCTATCCCCCGGGGAAAAGGTACGGGTCTTGGCTCCACGGTTGTACACTCTCTGCTGTGCCAACTGCGCTTGGGCCAAATGTTCCTTCACGATGGGCATTACCTGTGCAATTCGATCTTGCATCAGGGCGACATGCTCAATCACACTCCTGTGGGGAGAACTCTCACTTTCCCAAGTTTCCTTGGCAATATCCAACAGCCCTCTTGGGTGTCTCCCATACAGTAACTCAAAGGGGGAGAATCCCGTAGAGGATTGGGGCACCTCCCTAATAGCAAACATCAGATAAGGAAGTAGACAGTCCCAATCCTTTCCATCTCTATCCACCACTTTCTTCAACATTTGTTTTAGGGTTTTGTTGAATCTTTCAACTAGCCCATCGGTTTGGGGGTGATACGCAGATGTACGCAATTGCGTCACTTTGAACAATTTACACAGCTCTTTCATAACCCGGGACATAAAGGGTGTACCTTGGTCCGTAAGCAGTTCTTTACAAATACCCACCCGGCTAAAAACAAGAGATAGCTCTTTGGCTATGGTTTTGGCCGAGGTATTTCTGAGAGGGATCGCTTCTGGATAACGGGTGGCATAGTCCATTATAACCAATATGTACTGGTGCCCCCTAGCGGACTTGATTATAGGACCTACCAAATCCATTGCGATTCTCTCAAACGGGACCTCAATGATGGGTAGAGAGACCAGCGGGCTACGGAAATGTGGCATCGGGGCCGACCTCTGACACACAGGGCAGGAGGAACAATAATTTTCTATGTCCTTCATCACCCCAGGCCAATAGAATCTCTGTAATACCCTCTCTCGGGTTTTCTCTGTCCCCAGATGACCTCCAAGAATGTGCCCATGGGCCAACTCCAACACCAACTTCCTGTAAGGTTTGGGCACCACAAGCTGCTCAACGGTTTCTTCTGCCCTTTTTGCCACCCGATACAGTAGGTCCTTCTCTACGCTGAAGTATGGGTAAGTGCAGGTATTATCTGGGTTCACTAACTCGCCATCTATTTCCACTACGTTTTCCCGTGCCTTTATTAGGGCGGGGTCTTTTAACTGTTCTGTGGCAAAATTTTCCCTGTGAACCTCCAGATCAGAAAACTCCACAGACGGTAGGTTTTCGTCTGAGGAGGTGGGCTCCTCTCCAGTTTCTTGAGTCTCCCCTGCCAATACTGACAAGGGAAATTCTGGAGAGTCCTCACCACTCTCAGAGGAGTTCTGGCTATCACATTCCTGGTACATAGGGGCACCAGTGGGGGGCTCAGGATCATCCCACAGTTCCCAGAACTTCGAAAAATCCCTTCCCACAATGGCATCATGCGGTAATTGAGATACTAACCCCACTGGATGAGAGAGGGTACCTTTGGGGGTCTCGAAACACACTGTAGTCACTGGATACTCTCGGGTGTCCCCATGCACACAAATAACAGCTACCTTGCTATTCCCAGAGACCTCTGTTTTAACTAACTCAGCCTTTATCAGGGTCACAAGGCTACCTGAATCCAGTAATACCACAACATTTCTACCATTAATACACATTTTGCATAAATGTTTCTCAGTTCCCCGAATGGCAGTGCATGCGACTGTCGCACACAGCGACTGACGTCGGTCCGTCAGAAAGTCACATTGCATGGGTTCCTCCACAACCGGGCAATTTGCTGCAATATGTCCCGCTTGCCGGCAGCGGTAGCAAACAATCCTTTTGGCTGTCTCTTGAGCCCCTGACTTCCCAGGCTGTTCTCGCCAAACTTTGGGTAGAGCTCCCACCCTCTCACTCTCTCCACCCTCACCCCTTGGAATCCTCTTATCCGCCCCTGGGGATGGTCTGGTCTTAGGGTGGAAAGTCCGAGAGTCTCTGGAAGAGGCCGTCAGGTTCTCTGTAGCCAAGTATTTCTCTACACGATCCACAAGACCACCGGCCGTCTCTGGGTCTCCATGGCTTACCCACTTTTGGATGGCAGTAGGAAGAGCTCTCAAAAACCGATCCATCACAACACGTTCCACAATCTCTGGTGCGGACAAAGTCTCCGGGTGTAGCCACTTCCTGCTCAGGTGAATGAGATCATACATTTGAGACCTGGGGGGTTTTCCAAGCTGGAAAGTCCAGTTATGCACACGCTGAGCCCGGACAGCCAGGGTGACACCCAGCCTTGCCAATATTTCAGCTTTTAGCATCACATAGTCTTTTGCTTGGTCAGGCTCTAGGTCATAGTAAGCCTTCTGCGATTCACCAGTTAACAGAGGAGCCACCAGTCCAGCCCACTGCTCCTCAGGCCACTTTTCTCTTTCAGCAGTCCTTTCAAATGTGGTCAAAAATACCTCTGGATCATCCTCTCCAGTCATTTTTGTCAATAAACGACTCACCCCAAAGGACGCGGTATTAGTGGGACGGCTTTCCTCACTGGTCTGCGGACGTTGCTGCATTACTGCTTCCATTTGTTGTAGTCTCCGCTCTTGCTTCTGTAACAGGTCTATGAAGCGGGCCTCAGATTGCTGCTGGGCTTGTTGCTGAGCTTCCAGACTCTGTTGGTGAGCTTGCTGCTGGGCTGCAAGGCTCCTTTGCAAACCTGCATTTGTCTGCTGTTGATTGGCATTTGCTAGAGCCAGCTGTTTCAGTATCTCCTCCATGCTGGCTTAAAAAAACTGCCCGCATTCTCCACCAACTGTGATGGGGTTAACTCGGTAGCGGGGGTGTGTGATCCCCTGGATGGGCTCCCCACACAAAAACAGGCCCAGCAGACGGAGGTTGTGGTTTTCAAGATCAAAAAGGTGCGGTTTATTCCTCTATTTACAGTGACAAAAAAAACACAGCAAAGCAAAAAGAAACAAACAAAATAAACCCTGGTCAGCTTGACCTCTGACTAAACATGCAGGTTTCCTAACTAACAACTGGGATCAGCCTAGTGCTGTCCTAGTCCCTAAGTCCCTGGTTTTAAATGTCCAAGCAAATAGCCACACAGGCTTTTTCTCACCGCACAGGGGTTCACTCTCCCTAGACAGTCCACACAGGTCTGGTTCCAGGCATGAGCTAACATCTAATGAAGCTGGGAGTTTTTTATAGAGGCCTAAATGAGCTGACAAGCTTCAGCTGGCCTCATCAACTCCCTGTCTGCACGACGCCCAGCCCTCTCCCTAGAGGTATGAGTCATCAATGAGCCCACTAGCCTTATACAACTCTCCACCTAGTTGTATACGTCGGCGTAAAGCCTGAATCTGGGCGAAATATATCTACCCCCCTGGATGCAACCAGGTGACTTTACCTTCCTGCTGTCACAACACACACATTTTTTATTTTATTTTTTTCCACATTTACATGCCGCAGATTCAATTACACCCTCTGTTGCTTTTAGTAAGTGTTGTACTTACTGACAGTGACAAATTCAAATGAATGCCAGCGCTCTGCAAGCTCTCCAAAACTGCGTGCAGTGTGGTGTTCAAGGGGTTAAAGCACACAGTGTGGAGGCGATACAACGCCTCCTCACCACCTCTCAAATGCATACAACGCCTCCTCACCACCTCTCAAATGCACATGTGAATGAGCCCTACATATTCCTGCATGTCAATGGTGAAGGGCAGCTCAAACAAAATGTCATGCCTCTTGCTGAACCACGAATAAACAGCAGGTGCACATCCCTGATCACAAAGTTGTCCCACAAAAATTGTAAAGATTTAGTATTTCTGCTCACATATATATATATATATATATATATATATATATATATATATATATTTTTTTACAGTACAGTACAGACTTGCTATATGTACACTGTGCACAGTCCTGTGTAATAAATTTGCTCTTCTCTTTGGGTGCCAGAAGGATTAGCAAGGTGATCTCTGTCCCAGTGTGCAGTATGAGCTGAGCACACAGCTTACACCAAGGGTGGGGCTCACTAACTGGGGTGACTCTTTGCTATGACACAGATGTCATTGTAATTGGAGAGGGGGACCTAGAATTGTGATAGGAGGTGGGCATTGTGACAGGGGGGGGGGTACCTGGGCAGTATTACAGGAGGGGGGTACCTGGGCAGTATTACAGGAGGGGGGTACCTGGGCAGTATTACAGGAGGGGGAACCTGGGCAGTATTACAGGAGGGGGGGGGTACCTGGGAAGTATTACGGGAGGTGGTACCTGGGCAGTATTACAGGAGGGGGGGTACCTGGGCTGTGTAACAGGAGGGGGGTACATGGGCAGTATTACAGGAGGGGGGTACCTGGGCAGGGTAAAAGGAGGGGGGTACCTGGCAGTATTACAGGAGGGGGGTACCTGGGCAGTATAACAGGAGGGGGTACCTGGGCAGTATTACAGGAGGGGGTACCTGGGCAGTATTACGGGAGGGGGGTACCTGGGCAGTATTACGGGAGGGGGGTACCTGGGCAGTATTACGGGAGGGGGGTACCTGGGCAGTATTACGGGAGGGGGGTACCTGGGCAGTATTACAGGAGGGGGGTACCTGGGCAGTATTACAGGAGGGGGGTACCTGGGCAGTATTACAGGAGGGGGTACCTGGGCAGTATTACAGGAGGGGGGTACCTGGGCAGTGTAACAGGAGGGGGGTACCTGGGCAGTGTAACAGGATGGGGGTACCTGGGCAGTGTAACAGGATGGGGGTACCTGGGCAGTGTAACAGGATGGGGGTACCTGGGCAGTGTAACGGGATGGGGGTACCTGGGCAGTGTAACGGGATGGGGGTACCTGGGCAGTGTAACGGGATGGGGGTACCTGGGCAGTGTAACGGGATGGGGGTACCTGGGCAGTGTAACGGGAGGGGGGTACCTGGGCAGTGTAACGGGAGGGGGGTACATGGGTAGTATTAAAGGAGGGGGGTACCTGGGCAGTATTACAGGAGGGGGGTACCTGGGCAGTATTACAGGAGGGGGGTACCTGGGCAGTGTAACAGGAGGGGGTACTTGGGCAGTGTAACAGGAGGGGGGTACCTGGGCAGTGTGACAGGATAACAAGAGGAGGGGGCAGACTAACATAAGGAGGACAGACAGTGTGACAGGAGGACACATGGAGGGGACACACACTATTCTCTCTCACTGTGCCTTATGCTGGCACCGACCCTCACTTGATCATCACACACAACACACAGTGTGATCACAAAGAATGTTTAGAATTCCCCCCTCACCCCCCCTCTCCTCGGGTTGTTGTTTCTCTTACTGTGGCTGACAGTTGGTCTCTTGCAAGTTCTGTTCCTGGTCGGCTCGGCTGTCTGTACATAAACAACATGCTCATTGGCCGATCATGGAGCTTCCATGTCTGATCCAGCGCCGATGTCCCACAATTCTCCACTAACACCTCAACACTGCTCAGTGATTTGACAAGTTGCCGGCCAGGCTCTGAAGGGGGAGGGGGCAGGGCTGGACCGTGTTGGCTGCTAGAATCCCTCTTATTCAGCAGCTTCTTCCTCAGCAGAAGCTAAGTTCTTGGTAAAGTCGTCCAGGGCTGGGGTGCCCTCAGTGTCCGCTGCACACTTCTTCTCCCCCTGCAGGATACTGGCTGCTCCTGTCCAGTGTCTGAGTTTCCATTGATGGAGATGCTGGAATAGAATCACTGCAGCTCCCTGCTCCGCATGAAAAAAGCCATGACACTCTGGTTGATTAGAGTGTGCCCAGGCACACCCGGGACACCCCGTGGGCACACCTATGGCTGGAATCATAGTCACCAAATACTTAAGAGCTTGACCCATCCATTTAAATTTATAACTAGATTTTAATAACTTTATCAAAGCACTGGGGACAGCTACTGCCATGGCCTCCGACTTGGAAAAGTTAATTTTAAAATGATAAGGATCCATATATCTCTATTTCCCCGAAGAGATTAGGGAGGGATATCATCGGGTTTGTTAGAGAGAAAAGCATATGATCTGCGTATGCCGAGATCTTATGTTGGAATCTGTCTACCTTCACTCCCTGAATATTTGGATTTGCTCGAAATTTTACAAAGGAAAGGTTCCAAAGGGAGTGCGATAGGAATAATTGACAAAAGGACACCCCTTCCTGGTCCCATTGGTAACCATGAAAGGGGGATATATAATTCCATTTACCTTTACCTGTGAGGAGGGTGAGGTATATATCCTCATATTCATCTTAACATATTATCTCCCAGCCCCACATGTCGTAATACATAAAATATAAACTTCCAGTTCACTCTATCGAAAGCTTTCTCTGCATCTGTTCCTAAAAACACGCATGGGGCCTTAAATATATTGGCCAAGTGAATTAAATTCAAGGCCTTTATAGTGTTGTCCTGTGCCTCCCTACCCTGGACAAACCCAACCTGGTCCAGGTGGATCAAGGAGGGCAGTTGTTGCATGTGTGTTGCAATAATCTTGGTAAATAGTTTCAAGTCTGTATTTAGAAGAGAGATTGGTCTATAACTCCCGCATTGCGTGGGGTCTTTACCTTCTTTCAGTATTACTGTAATACAGAGGCGGCTCTCTAATTAGGCAAATTAGGCGATTGCCTAAGGCCTCGCGCTATTACAAGGGCCTCCTGTCCACCTAATTTGCCTAATGTGTGTGTGTGTGTGTGTGTGTGAGAGTGGGTTGCGAATGTCTCCCGGTCGGTGTCCCCAGGGCCGTGTTTATGCCCACAAAATCACAAATAGTTTTTCCCAGCCAGGGGGCGGACTGACCTCTTAACCACTTCCCTACCCAGCCATAGTAATATGACGTCCACAGATGGGATCTCCCATCCTGGGTGGACGTCATATGACGTCCTCTGCTTTGTAGGGGAATATCTGAATGATGCCTGCAGCTAGAGGCATCATTCAGATATCCTTTTGTTCTGCCAGCGATTCTCTGCACCATAAGAACGATCATAGCGGCGGTTCCGCCGCTTGATCGTTCTTATAGGCGGCGGGAGGGGGCACCCCCCCCCTCCCGCCGCCATCCAGTGCTTCGCCGGCTCTCCCAGGTACCGTTGTGTTCCTTAGGACACAGCAGTTCCCTGATGGGGCTAAATGAGTGGCGGCGGAGCAGCAGCGGCGGGCAGCGGAGCTTTCTGTGCGGCGCGGCGGGCAGCGGAGTGGCTTACCGGCTCCCATATGCAGAGCTGCAGCAGCGGCGTGCATGGCGCCCGCGCGCGCCCCCGGGGGCGTGCAGCGCGGCGATCTGGGATCCGGTGTGTCCCTCTGGACACACCGATTCAAGTAATGTGGCGGCGGAGATTCCGGTATAAACTTACCGGAATTGATGATGCAGAGCTGCGCAGCGCGGCGATCGGGGCTGAGGTTTTTCCCTTGGATACAGCCCAGCCTCGATCAGGGTAAAGAGCCAATGAAATTGGCTCTTTACCACGTGACCGGCTGTGTCCAATCACAGCAGGTCACTAAATGTAAACAAAACACACAATTGTGTGTAACTCACTGTTGCCTGGTTCTCCTCTTCACACACCTGTGAGGAGGAGATCAGCTAACAGTGAGTTACACATATGTTATACACATATACATATGTACTACTGTGCCCAGATTGCCCCCCCTAAATAAAGAGTACCTGTCATCTAGTACCTGCCACCAGATCACCCGCCACCCACCTGTCCATCAGGAGTACCTGTCCATCAGGAGTACCCGCCACCTCACCTGAGTACCCGCCACCTCAGAGTACCCGCCACCAGTCCATCAGGAGTACCTGTCCATCAGGAGTACCTGTCCATCAGGAGTACCCGCCACCTCACCTGAGTACCCGCCACCTCAGAGTACCCGCCACCAGTCCATCAGGAGTACCTGTCCATCAGGAGTACCTGTCCATCAGGAGTACCTGTCCATCAGGAGTACCCGCCACCTCAGAGTACCCGCCACCTCAGAGTACCCGCCACCAGTCCATCAGGAGTACCTGTCCATCAGGAGTACCTGTCCATCAGCAGTACCCGCCACCTCACCTGAGTACCCGCCACCTCAGAGTACCCGCCACCAGTCCATCAGGAGTACCTGTCCATCAGGAGTACCCGCCACCTCACCTGAGTACCCGCCACCTCAGAGTACCCGCCACCAGTCCATCAGGAGTACCTGTCCATCAGCAGTACCCGCCACCTCAGAGTACCCGCCACCAGTCCATCAGGAGTACCTGTCCATCAGGAGTACCCGCCACCTCACCTGAGTACCCGCCACCAGTCCATCAGGAGTACCTGTCCATCAGCAGTACCCGCCACCTCACCTGAGTACCCGCCACCTCAGAGTACCCGCCACCAGTCCATCAGAAGTACCTGTCCATCAGGAGTACCTGTCCATCAGGTGTACCAGCCACCTCACCAGGAGTACCCGCCACCTCACCAGGAGTACCCGCCACCAGTCCATCAGGAGTACCTGTCCATCAGGAGTACCCACCACCTCACCAGAGTACCAGCCACCTCACCAGAGTACCCACCACCAATCCATCAGGAGTACCTGTCCAGTAGAGTACCCGCCACCTCACCAGAGAACCTGCCACCAGAGTACCTGCCACCTCACCAGCGTACCCACTATGTCCAGAAAGGTGTACACCCCAGAAGAAGCATATCAAATACTCAGTCTGACCGATGAGAGCAACGGGGAGCTCTCACCGCTCAGTTCTGATTCCGATTCTGGTTCGGAATATGAACCCCCCGAAGGCAGCACATCCGGATCCGAATTAGAGGAGGACACAGTCCGTCCAAAAAGAAGACGGTCTGAACACCAGGCAGCGACCAGCAGTGCCAACGGCGGTAGACCCCAGGAGGCGAGGTCCAGTGCAAGCGCTGCTAGACCCCAGGAGGAAAGGCCCAGTGCAAGCGCTGCTAGACCCCAGGAGGAAAGGCCCAGTGCAAGTACACGCCAAAGAAGTAGGACCCGAACCCAGCTTCCAGATGGCTTGGCAAACCCATTGTGGCTGCCTTCTACCTCAGGGTCAGCCACGATCCCCCCTTTTACAGCACAGCCAGGTGTGCAGGTCAACACTGAGGGTTTTTCCAAACTTGATTTTTTTAATTTATTTTTCCCTGATGAATTGGTTCAAGGCATTGTGGAGCAAACTAATCTTTTTGCTCAACAATTCATTGAAAACAACCCCAGCTCCAGCTATGCCCGCCCTTTTGAATGGAGACCCCTAACAGTGGTGGAGCTTAGATTGTTTTTAGGCCTAACGTTTAACACGGGGCTTACAAAAAAAAATGAAATGAATAGGTATTGGTCGAAGAAACCCATCCACCATATGCCAATTTTTACATCGGCCATGTCCAGGTCCCGATACGAACTTATAATGCGGTTCCTGCATTTCAGTGACAACTCACAGTGCCCCCCCCCCCCCCCCCGAGATCACCCAAACTTTGACAAATTATATAAAATTCGCCCCCTAATTAATTTTTTTTCCAAGAAGTTTGCCGAACTTTATGTCCCTGACCAAAACATTTCTGTGGACGAATCCCTGGTGCATTTCACAGGCCGGCTGGGAATCAAGCAATATATCCCCAGTAAGCGGGCGAGGTACGGCTTGAAGCTCAACAAGCTCTGTGAAAGCGCCACTGGTTATGTGCACTCATTCCGCATGTACGAAGGCAAAGATTCCCAGCTCGAGCCCCCTGAGTGTCCATCGTACATGGGAATAAGTGGAAAAATTGTTTGGGAGTTGGTATTTCCACTCCTCCAAAAGGGGTATCATATTTATATGGACAACTATTATACCAGCCTGCCCCTTCTCCGCCACCTCTACCTAAAAAAACTCTGGCGTGTGGTACAACAAGAATAAACAGAAAGGGCTTCCCACAGCGTCTTGTCACCACAACCATTCAAAAGGGGGAATCGGCAAGCTTGAGGAACGAGGAAGTGTTGGCTGTGAAGTGGAGGGATAGGAAAGATGTGTACATCATGTCCACCATCCACGATGACACCTCGGTGGAACTTCACAGAAGACGCAGTACCGTTCGCAAGCCTTCCTGCATCAATGAGTACAATAAATTCATGGGGGGTGTGGATTTAAATGATCAAATGTTGCAGCCCTATCTTTCAACCCGAAAATCCCTCTTCTGGTATAAAAAAAAATCGCAATTTACTTTTTTCATTTGGCCCTGTTAAATTCTTTCATAGTCTACCAAAAATCCACACATAGACCCACCACCTTCATGAGATTTATTGAAGACATTGTCACTGCCCTGATCTACCAACAAACATCCCCCCCAGAAAGCATTCACTCAGATTGTGCCTACCGTTTATTTCTGCCTTTTACCTGCACTGACCTCGGCCTGTTGACCATGTTTTTGCCTGCCCCCTTGGACTGATCTTTCACCCTGCTACACAGGGGTCTCACATATGTGAGGGGCTCCAGAATAGTGTTCTGAGTTCAGAAAACCAGTTTTTGGTTTTCTGTGTTCCCAGAACAGGGTCTGGTTGTCCGGAGGCTTCAAAGCGATTTGGGTGGGAGAAGCCTCTACCCCTGTCCCCATTCTTTCCTGACCGTTGCCCTAAGCTTGATGGTCCTGCCTGCTCCCTGGACAAATACTCTGGCTGTGCTGACCATACCTCTGCCTGCTGCATGTACTAACTATGGACAGTATTCCTGCCTGCTGCATGGACGATCCTTTGTTCCTTTTGCTACTGCTGACCACATCTCTGCCTGCTATCTGGACCAATGCTTTGGCTGTGCTGACATCATCTCTACCTGTACTGACTATTCCTGCCTGCTGCCTGTTTTGCTGTCGCTGTCCACATTCCTGCCTGCTGCCTGGACCGATGCTCTCCTCTTTGGACCACTGCACTACTAAAACCGCAGGTAATCTTTTCTTTACCCTTTTTCTCAGAAGAATGTATTTTGGTTTATAATTGGTATGTACAGTACATGCTATGTTTTAGAAATATGAAGGGCCTTCAACAATGTGATAGGTTGTCAGGAATTTATGTGTGTAATTTATGCTCCTAGAACACATGACGGTGCTACTTAGATGTTAGGCCTCTGTATTTGGCCAGGCTGTGTAAAAGTCTCACACATTTGGTATCGCCATACTCAGGAGGAGTAGCAGAATGTATTTTGGGGTGTCACTTTTGCTATGTACATAGATTATACGTTGGGGTGTTAGCTTTCCAAAATGGGGTCATTTAATGGGAGTTTCCATTGTCCTGGTGCTCCAGGGTCTTCAAAACTGTAATAGGTGGTTGAGAAATGAGATGTGTAATTTATGCTCCTAGAATGCCTGAAGGTGCTATTTCAATGTTGGGCCTCTGTATTTGGCCAGGCTGTGTAAAAGTCTCACACATTTGGTATCGCCATACTCAGGAGGAGTAGCAGAATGTATTTTGGGGTGTCATTTTTGCTATGTACATGCTATGTGTTGGTAATATCTTATAAATGGACAACTTTGTATAAAAAAAATGCATTTTCATTTTTTTCCCACATGTTCCAAAAACTTCTGGAAAAAAATGAACCGTTCAAAAGACTCATTATGCCTCATAGACTATACATTGGAGTGTTAGCTTTCCAAAATGGGGTCATTTTATGGGCGTTTCTATTGTCCTGGTGCTCCAGGGTCTTCAAAACTGTAATAGGTGGTTGAGAAATGAGATGTGTAATTTATGCTCCTAGAATGCCTGAAGGTGCTATTTCAATGTTGTGCCTCTGTATTTGGACAGGCTGTGTAAAAGTCTCACACATTTGGTATCGCCATACTCAGGAGGAGTAGCAGAATGTATTTTGGGGTGTCATTGCAAGTATGCATGTGCTGTGTGAGAGAAATAACTTGTTATTATGACAATTTTGTGCAAAAAAATAAAAATTTAAAAAAATTTAAAAAATTTCCCAAGAATTGTGGGAAAAAAGTACAACTTCAAAAAACTCACAATGACTCTTACTAAATACATTGGAATGTCTGCTTTCCAAAAAGGGGTAATTTGGGGGGTATTTGTACTTTCCTGGCTTGTTAGGGTCTCAAGAAATGAAATAGGCCTTCAGTACATCAGGTGTGATCAGATGTGATAATTTTTCAATGATTTGCACCATAGCTTGTAGACTCTATAACTTTCACAGAGACCAAATAATATACACTTTTTTGGTTATTTTTACTAAAGATATGTAGCAGTATACATTTTGGCCCAATTTTATGAAGAAAAATTACTTATTTGCAAAATTTTACAATAAAAACCAAAAAAAAAGTGTTTTTTTTTAAAAAAAATCTAACTTTTTTCGCTTATATTGCAAAAAATAAAAAACCTAGCGGTGATTAAATACCACCAAAAGAAAGCTCTGTTTGTGAGAAAAAAATGATAAAAATTTGGTTTGGGTACAGTGTAGCATGACTGAGTAATTGTCATTCAAAGTGTGAGAGCGCTGAAAGCTACAAATTGGTCTGGTAAGGAAGGGTGTATAAAAGCCCTGTATTGAAGTGGATAATCACTTCCTGAGGTCCCAGGGTCAGTGTATTTCAGCTCCTCCATGTACTCCCCTCCTCCGGCTCCTCCCCTTCTGCCGCGCTCTGCGGATCTCCTGCAATGTGCAGACTAGAGCGCAGCGGCCGAGCAGCTCCCTTATTCACTCTCCAGGACTGACGCCGGGCTGTCTGTAAAGGAGAGGAACCTGCCACTGCCAGTACTGGTGCCGGGAGATCATCGGGAACCTGTCTGCGCCTCAAGGTACAGCATGATAAAGACAGTCCTGCCCGACACAGACGCACATCCAGTGACGTCAACCCCCTGACCCCCCGCCCCCCCCCCGAAAATCACTGCTGCCAGCCACCCCACACACACACACTATGATCTGCATATTATCCAGTATATGATGCCACCTACTGACTACCATTCATCACACCTACCAGCCAGCCACCCTCTGCCACCTTCCTACCACCCGCCTGTCATCTTCATCCAACCTGTACCCCTCTGTCACCTTCCTGTCATCTTCATCCCACCTGTACCCTCTGCCACCTTCCTACCACCCTGCCTGTCATCTTTATCCCACCTGTACCCTCTGCCAGCTTTCTACCACCCCCCTGTAATCTTCATCCCACCTGTACCCCTCTGCCAGCTTCCTACCACCCCGCCTGTCATCTTCATCCCACCTGTACCCCTCTGCCAACTTCCTACCACCCCGCCTGTCATCTTCATCCCACCTGTACCCCTCTGCTAGCTTCCATCCACCCCCCCTGTCATCTTCATCCCACCTGTATCCCTCTGCCAGCTTCCTACCACCCCGCCTGTCATCTTCATTCCACCAGTGTGCCTCTGCCAGCTTCCTACCACCCTGTCTGTCATCTGTATCCCACCAGTACCCCTCTGCCAGCTTCCTACCACCCCCACTGTCATCTGCATCCCACCAGTACCCCTCTGCCAGCTTCCTACCACCCCCACTGTCATCTTCATCCCACGTGTACCCCTCTACCAGCTTCCTACCACCCCACTGTCATCTTCATCCCACGTGTACCCCTC
The DNA here is from genome assembly GCA_029206835.1 of Rana muscosa. NCBI lineage: Eukaryota > Metazoa > Chordata > Amphibia > Anura > Ranidae > Rana > Rana muscosa. The sequence goes on along the minus strand of JARGYO010005594.1, from coordinate 144,808 downwards.
TACCAGCTTCCTACCACCCCCCTGTCATCTTCATCCCACCTGTACCCCTCTGCCAGCTTCCTACTACCCCGTATGTCATCTTGATCCCACCTGTACCCCTCTGTCAGCTTCCATCCACTCCCCCCTGTTATCTTCATCCCACCTGTACCTCTCTGCCAGCTTCCTACCACCCTGTCTGCCATCTTAATCCCACTTGTACCCCTCTGCCAGCTTCTCACCATCCCCCCTGTCATCTTCATACCACCTGTACCCCTCTGCCAGCTTCCTAACATCCCCCTGTCATCTTCACCCCCACCTGTACCCCTCTGCCAGCTTCCTACCACCCCACCTCCTGGGTAATGAGCAGTAACCCATAGCAACCAATCAATGAGCAGTAACATCTAGCACCCAATCAGTGAGCTGTTATGATGTGCAGTAACCTCGATCAACCAAACATTGAGTGGTAATATTGTGCAGTAACTTCTAACAACCAATTAGTGAGTGGGTATGATGTGCAGTAACCTAGCAACCAATTAGTGAGCCTTGAGCAATCAGTGAGTGTGAACCAGATATTTATGTTTACATTATTAAAGTTGTTTTTAGATAAGTCTATGTGTGTGTTTTGTTTTTTGGGATGTTGGGGTGGAGAGTGAAATTGCTAGGGGTGGGGGGCCCAGGAAAATGTTTGCCTAGGGTCCAATAATAAGACCATCTCTTATATCATGTCTGCAAGTCTCTGACCATCTCCTGTATTATAGCCGCAGTCTCTGACCATCTCTTGTATCATGTCTAAAGTCTTTGGGGGGGGGCCTACAGAGGAGTCAAGAGTGGGAGCGCTGCTAGGACGGGTGTCATTGGAGGAGTCAGGTGTGTGTTGACTGTGGAGAGGAGACTATAGGATTTGACCAAAGCCGCCATGCTGGAGCTCAGAGAGAAATGTCTGCACAGTGCACCTGAGAGGGAGATCAGTGACTGCACCGCCAGGCCAGTCAGAGGGGGGGGGGGGTCACTGATGTAAGGGGGGGGAGTAAATACAGTAAGGTAAGGGGGCACTGATATAAAGGTTACCCCTTATATCAGTAACCCCCCCACCCTTACATCAGAGTTCCCCCTTACACCAAATTCTGCAGCATTCCCCTTTACATCAAATTTCCCCTTGCACTGTAAGGGGTTCTCCTGAAGACGCTGATGTAAGGGGGAACTCTGTGCTGGCTGGGTTATATTAACCTGACCTTGATGGAAATATGTTTTTTGACACATTTGCTATAACTTAAACACATTGCTAATATACCTTATGTATAATGATATTTGATTGAAGAGTAATTGGTTAGAGAAAATTCTAGAAACTGTGAATACATAGTTCATATGATTTAAGGCTCTTACTGTAATATATGCAATTTATGCAGTTAATTTCTATTGCTTTCATTTTTTTTTCCGTGAGTGGGGCCTCATGTCTAAGATTTGCCTAAGGCCTCACAAAGCCTCGAGCCGCCTCTGCTGTAATATGAGCTTTCAAAGTTTCTGTGTGAAAAGAAGTTGAGTCTCCTAATCCATTAAACATCTTTACAAGGTAAGGCCCCAGAGTGGGCATTCATTGTTTATAGTAATACACAGTGAAGTCATCTGGGCCAGGTGCTTTACCTGACTTTGATGAGTTCACTGCTATCTGTAGTTGGTGACTCCAATTCTTGCTGCGCCGTACTTGTTAGGCCAGGCATACCAGAGGATGATAGATATTAATCTATTGTCAACTGATCAGGCAGATCCAGATGCAAGTTGTAGAGTGAGGAATAGAAATCTGCAAATTTCTGGGCTATTTGTTTAGGCAAGGTACATTTTCTCCCATCCGCTCCCATAATCAATGGAACATAGGTCATTGATTGTTGCTTCCGTAGTGTTCGAGACAATAGTTTACCACATTTATTGCCAGGCTCATAGGCATGTTTACACCTTTATAGAGTAATAGGTCAGTAACCTGTCTACGTTCCGTCAAAAGGTCTCTTTCCACATCTGAGAGAGGCAGCGGCATTGCTAGCCAGGTGCGGACGCAGCGGCACCACACTGACATCTCCCGCCCGCTGCCCTTTGCCTCGCAGCTCACGCCGCAGCTGTGTCCCTCAGCGGAGCGGAAGGAAGCCGCCGCCCCCTCTGCCTCCTCTCTGTTTACATCCACAGAGGAGGAGGAGCCCGCGTTCCAGGGACACACCACTGTGTGTATCTGCCGCTCTGTTCTGAGGTCTGTAAGGTAAGGGGGGCATCTTTACTGATGGGGGGAGGGGGTGTCTGTACTTCTGGTGTCTGCACTAGGGGAAGTTTGCACTCAGGGGGGTCTGGTACTGAGGGGGGTCTGGTACTGAGGGGGTGTCTGTACTGAGGGGGTGTCTGTACTGAGGGGGGGGGTCTGTTACTGAGGGGGGGGTCTGTAACTGAGGGGGGGTCTGTAACTGAGGGGGGGTCTGTAACTGAGGGGGGGTCTGTAACTGAGGGGGTGTCTGTAACTGAGGGGGTGTCTGTAACTGAGGGGGTGTCTGTACTGAGGGGGGTCTGTAACTGAGAAAGGTCTGTAACTGAGGGGGGGGCTGCACTGCTGGGGGGTCTGCACTGAGGTGGGGGTGTCTGTACTGATGGGGGTGTCTGCACTGATGGGGGTGTCTGCACTGAAGTGGGGGTGTCTGTACTGAGGGGGAGGTTTATACTGAGGGAGGGGGTTCTGTACTTAGTGGGGGGGTCTGTACTGAGGGAGGGGATCTATACTGTGGGAGGGGGGTCTGTAGTTAGTGGAGGGGGGTCTGTACTGAGAGGGGACTATAGTTGTTGGGGGGTGACACCATTTTTTTTTAGCACCGGGTGACACCAACCCTAGTGACGCCACTGGAGAGGGGGGTATGTTTATGAATTGTTTCTAATCAATGTATATCCGCCATTAAGGCTGTTAACTTTGCCTCTCTTTCACGTTTAATCCTAGCCCCATGTTTGATCAAAACACCCCTAATCACTGCTTTACAGGCCTCCCAAATCACCCCAGGGGCACCTCCCTAGTGACATCCTCCATAACCCTCTGATCCTGTAAAAGACTTTTGTTGAGTTTCCACGTCGTCGGGTTACGATGGCTAGAATCAAAGATGTTGTATTTCATGAATATTGGCACATGGTCCGACCAGGTAATCGATCCAATCGTGGTTTCGACTACTGAATGTAATTTATTATGGGGAGTAAAAAAGAAAATCAATGCGGGAGTATAACTTATGTACTGGGGAGAAGAAAGAGTAATCCTTCTCCCCAGGATGGAAAATATGCCATACATCTACTGGCGTGGTGGTTCCTCCCAAAATCCATATCAGACCCTTATCCAAGCATGCAGCCTGGAGGTCAGGATAGGGGGTAACAGCGAGCGCCCCCCCGTTCCTGACCAGTACCAAGCCACATGCCCTCAACATGGTGAGGCTGATGAAGAAAATTAGTGAGGACAGCCGCACTCCAAACCAACGTATATTTATTCAGGCAAAACAGGCACTACAAAAACCAGCAGAACTCATTATGAGTAAACACTGAATTGGTGTGAAACGCGTCAGCTGTCCTGAGTTCTGCTGGTTTTTGTAGTGCCTGTTTTGCCTGAATAAATATACGTTGGATTGGAGTGCGGCTGTCCTCACTAATTTTCTTCATTTGCTACGTGCATTGCCGGCACCCTTGGTCCCTGAGGGAAGTACTTTCCTTATTTCATCTGCCTGAGTGGCAATTTCTGTTCTTCGTAACATGGTGAGGCTGCTTTGGGGTCCCCCCCAAAGAACCTTGTCCCCATGTTAATGGGGACAAGAGCCTCTTACCGACAACCCTAGCCATTGGTTGTCGGGGTCTGCGGGCGCGGGGCTTATCGGAATCTGGAAGCCCACTTTAACAAGGGGGCCCCCAGATCCCGCCCCCCCCCCCCCTACCAAAAAAAGTGTCAAAAAGTGAAAACCACAATAGAGTTTTTGACAATTCCTTTATCAAAAAAGAAAAAAAAAGTGTCCTGCGATGTACATCAATTGTCAATCACGCCACCCGACGGACCTGAAAAATAGAAAAAGAAAAAACTCTGCCTCCATGGGAGGCCTCCTGGCGACTGCTGTCTTTTCCCTTTGACAGCTCTTATATAGGCAAGGGCAGGGCCACCCGCTGACGTAACGGGATGACCCCCACCCCGTCTGATGTCACATGACATCAGAAGGGGGTGGGGTCACTCAGTTACCTCACCGGGTGGCCCCGCCCTTGCTTATATAAGAGCTGTCACAGCCAGGAGACAGCAGTCGTCGGGAGGCCTCCCATCGAGGCGGAGCTTTATTTTTTTCTATTTTACTGGTCTGTCGGCCAGTGTGATTGAAGATGGATGGACATCGCAAGACACTTTTTTTTCTTCAATAAAGGAATTGTCAAAAACTGTCTATTGAGGTTTTTACTTTTTGACACTTTTTTGGTGAATGTGTAGGGGTACAATGTACCCGATACCCATTCACATAGGGGGGCGGGCCAGGATCTGGGGGCCCCCCCCCTTGTTAAAGGTGGCTTCCAGATTCCGATAAGCCCCCCGCCCGCAGACCCCGACAACCAATAGCCAGGGTTGACAGGAAGAGGCTCTTGTCTCCATCAACATGGGGACAAGGTGCTTACTCCAAAGCACCCTCCCCCATGTTGAGGGCAAGCGGCCTGGTATGGTTCAGGAGGGGGGCGTTCGCTCGCCCCTCCTTTTCTGGCCTGCCAGGCTGCTTGCTCGGATAAGGGCCTGGTATGGATTTTGGGGGGACCCCATGAAATTTTTTTTTCCTAATTCTGTCATAGGGTTCCCCTTAACCACTTCAATATACTGTATTATATACGCTTGTCCCTTTGGTAATCAGTGACCACATATCTGTGCATCCAACAAAGTGAATTATGGACGTATAGTTCTCCTTCAGACTGTTACACTATGCAACCATGTACCCGAAGACCCCAGGGATCTTCGCAGTGACATGAAGGTTGCTGGGAGTGATCATAAAAGGAGCGAGAAGAACTCTCTTCCTCCAGACCCTGACGCAAGACGGACCTCTCTGTGTAACAGGGAGAGAGAGGTCGCGGCCTACCACATGGAGCCTTCCACCCCGAGGCCTGAGGTCTAGCTCCGTTATCGGCTGTTGGACATTCTGTCGGTAACATCACTTGGATCGCCTGCCTGTAGGTGTGGGTGCGTGGGGCAAGTTTCACTTTGAATGACCAAGACAGCGGATCCACTGCCCGAGTGCTGCTACACGTGTTCCTGTCCAAAAGACATTGGATCGATTTGGACGTTGGTGAGAGGACAAATTGCTCAACCTTTTATCTATTCATTGTCACTGCTACCAAACACTGTGCAGAGACATCTTTACCCCAAGAACACTTTACTGCATTGCTTGAACACTGTGCTCCAGACGCCTTAGATATTCACCACTAAGAACCTATTGCTTTATCTACAACCAAACGGATTACAGTTTACGAGCTCCAACTAGCTAGCGAAGAATATCAGATCTGCAATGTGGAACCCTTTTGCCATCACCATAGGAAAGCCTTTATATATTACCTTCAGTAGACCTGCTCTTTCGCTAGGATTGCATAGGCTGGCTAAATTCCATCTTTCTCAAAGTAGCCACATAAGTAGTTAACTGAAACATTCCGCTAGAAGGTGACTTTGGATCTAAGTTTAGTGTACATATATGTATGTAATATTGTTCATTGCTGAACCATTGTTTGTGTCCTTGGGAGGAATTTGTTTGCTGAGTTGGCGCTGATATCCCGACTCAGCAGATTTATTACCTCTTTTTGTGAAATAACTTCCTCTGTTTGGTTCAAGTAAAATATTTCAGAACCTAATATTACTGAGTTGTTTGATTCTTGCTGCACAGTGTTATAAGGATGTCTGAACCCAGAGTGTCAGGTGGGTTGGAAGGCTCACTTGGTCATGGCCGTGCAGATGAGCAGGTAATTCTCAGCAGTCCTCAAGGGGGCAGTGCTACACAAATTACTATAATATCTGGAGGATCATGTTAGGGTGCTCAACAGAACCCGTGCCAATAGGAGGTCCCACCATGAGAATGTTTCAGGAAGGCAATAAGGCTGGTACTTGGTCCAGCATCCGAATTCACAAGGTGCTGATGAGGGGCAGGACCCCAGATTGGTAGTACATGGGTCTTATTGCAACATAAATTGTTGAAGTTATTTATCTTTGATGCCTGCAAAAGCCAGAAAGTTTCCCAGGTGAAGGTAGGAGATGCTAATTTTGCATCTGAACCTAGCCCCTTAGAGCCTAAAGATGCAGAACAGGTAATGCCCACCATGGGCTTTTGGACAGTGAACTGTTTGCCACCACAACTGGGGCAAAACACCTTGACCCAGAAACCTTCAGAGGATATGCAGGGGCCTCAAGTGGAGAAAAGATGCTATCTAACAATTGGATCTAATGACAGAAGTTCAACCTCTGATGCTGTTGACATGCAGGCTACTTCCTCCAACCAAGAAAATGCTGTAGCAAGTTTCTCACCTAGAAATTACTCTGGCTTCAAAGGTTCTTCTCCACTTATGGCCAGCAGTGGTGAAGCCTCAGGCTGAACATAAAGTACAAGCTTAACTTTTCTGTTTTTCCTTGCCAGCAGAAGCTGGCCCTCTCTCTGCTCTGCTTTATGCAGTTGGTAGAAACCGTATTGGAATGCAGCTTGAGTTATTCGCAATAATATTTGTACTGTCCTGGAATTTTGGGGCCTCCAAGAAATTAGGTAGTCAGTTAGTAGATCAGGATAGATCCATTTTCAGAATTATATGTAGCACCCTCTAGTGTGTAAAGTGTTTTTTTTTATATCTTAGGACAGGTACATTTCCTGGCTCACTGGTAGCCAAGTTTGGTAATCTGGGTTGGGAGTGGCTCAGAGTAGTGCTGGGTGACTCATAGGTGGCATCACTAGGACCTCCCACTTCCTTCTAGAATTTTCTAGAAAGAGAGGCTGGAAGGGAGGTGGAGCCACTTGGGGTATTCTAGGGAGCCCTGACCAATCCCAAGGGGCAGGCCTCTTTAAATACCCAGGGTCAGCCCAGATGGGGTGGAGTTGATCGGTTGGAAGAATGGAGATGGAGTGTTAGGCTGTCGGGGGCCAGCATCAGGCCTACAGTGCTATTTAGTCTGGAGAAGGAAAGAGGAAGCGATGTGCAGGAGGAGTAAGGAGTGATACTCTGAAGAAAGGATGTGTTGTGCAGGAGGAGAAAAGGAGTGATGTATATACAGGATGTATATGTAGCGGTTGGTTGCTACTAGTTACTAACATCCACCATATCACCCTGCTGCCAGACTTCCATATATCACTCTCAGAGACAATGAACATTATATTTGTTGGATAGTTTTTAGAGCCAGACCAGCACATCCACATCCACATCCACATCCTTAATTGGAAAGTTAAAAAGAGATTAGAAAGACACCGCTCCCTCTTAGGGTGATGGGATTATATTGGATGCGTTTGTGTCTGTCACTAAGGTAAGCACACGTACTATAACAATTTAATCAGATTAAATCATTTTATTCCAAAATATCAGATAAAAACACATGGTCCAATGACTTTAACCACTTCCATACAGGGCACTTAAACACCTTCCCGCCCAGACCAATTTTCAGCTTTCAGTGCTCCTCACGCTTTGATTGACAATTACTCAGTCATGCTACACTGTATCCAAACAAAATTTTTATAATTTTTTTCTCACAAATCGAGCTTTCTTTTGGTGGTGTTTAATCACCGCTGGGTTTTAAATTTTTTGCGATATAAGCGGAAAAAGAGCAAATATTTTGAAAAAAAAAAACACTTTTTTTTAGTTTCTATTGTAAAATTTTTCAAAGAAGTTGTAATGACAGGGGTTAATGTCGTTTAAATATATTCCATTCCCGAACACACAGCAGCTACCAGACACTCCAACCAGCCGAACAAGACCCCATACAATTATTTCTTCCCGCACAAACGAGACAAACGCTCTGTGTTGAAGTTCCAAAAACAGGGAATCAATCTTTATTCCAAGTACATGGTAACACACTTCTCTTCAAAACACTTCCCTCCCATCCTTGGGGAACAGGGCAGGTTAAACTGTCCAATGACAATGGTGACACAGGTCAGGTGTGTTCAAACTTCTCCTTCAGTAAACAGTCATAGCAGGAGGGGTTGCTGGAGTGATCCCCCCCCCCCTTTCCTCACAGCAAGACACTTAAACATCCCATAATAAGCAGCCAGACGGTCTACCAGCTCCAATCCATATCATCACAAACAACAATGAAAAGGTCTTTAAAAGCTAGTCTGGATTCATTAACATTACAACAGGCATCCAGGTGGATTAATATTACAGACCCATTTTAAAGCAATCCAAGACATATTCTCAATGTCCATCATTTTCTGGCTCATACTTTCTAAGAACTTCTGGGTTCCACTGGCCCACCCGTTACAGAAGTAATTTTTCTTCATAAATTTGGGCCAAAATTTATACTGCTACATATCTTTGGTAAAAATAACCCAATTAGTGGATATTATTTAGTCTGTGTGAAAGTTATAGAGTCTACAAGTTAGGGTGCAAATCACTGAAAATTGATCACACCTGATGTACTGAAGGCCTATCTCATTTCTTGATACAATAACAATCCAGGAAAGTACAAATACCCCCAAAATTTCCCCTTTTTGGAAAGTAGACAGTCCAAGGTATTTAGTAAGATGCATGGTACATTTTTGAAGTTGTAATTTTTTCCCACAATTCTTGGGAAAATTAAGAATTATTTTTATTTTTTTACACAAACTTATTGTATTGATAGGTTATTTCTTGAACACAGCATATGCATACTTGCAACTACACCCAAAAATACATTCTGCTACTCCTCCTGAGTATGGTGATACCACATGTGTGAGACTTTTACACAGCCTGGCCATATACAGAGGCCCAACATCCAAGTAGCACCTCCAGGCATTTTAGGAGCAAAATTACACATATAATTTCATGATGACCTATCTCAATTTTGAAGGCCCTGGAGCACCAGGACAATGGAAACATCCACAAAGTGACCCCATTTTGGAAAGAAAACACCCCAACGCATAATCTATGAGGCATAATGAGTCTTTTGACCGGTTCATTTTTTTCCAGAAGTTTTCGGAAAACGTGGGAAAAAAATGAACACGCTTTTTGTTTACACAAAGTTGTCCATTTATAAAAATATTTCCAACACATAGCATGTACATAGCAAAAATGACACCCCAAAATACATTCTGCTACTCCTCCTGAGTATAACAATACCACATCTGTGAGACTTTTACACAGCCTGGCCATATACAGAGGCCCAACATCAAAATAGCACCTCCAGGCATTCTAGCAGCATAAAATTTACACAAATAATTTTCTAAAAACCGATCACATTTTTGAAGGCCCTTCATATTTCTAACACATAGCAGGTACATACCAAATAACAAAAGATTACCTGTGGTTTTAGTAGTGCAGTGGTCCACAGAGGAGAGCATCGGTCCAGGCAGCAGGCAGGAATAGACAGGCAGAGACACTGCACAGCCAAAGCACAGGTCCAGGCAGCAGGCAGAGATGTCCAGGCAGAAATGCTGTCCATAGTCAGTAGAGGCAGCAGGCAGAGAAATGGTCAACACAGCCAAAGTATTGGTCCAGGCAGCAGAAAGAAACATAGTCCATAAAGTCCTGGATCATTACAGGCAGCAATATGGTCAGCACAGCCAAAGTATTGGTCCAGGCAGCATGAAGGACCGTCAAGCTAAGAGCCAGGGGGACAGGGGTAGAGGCTTCTCCCACCCAAATCTCTTTGAAGCCTCCGGGCAACCAGACCCTGTTCTGGGAACACAGAAAACCAAAAACTGATTTTCTGTACTCAGAACGCTATTCTGGAGCCCCTCACATATGTGAGACCCCTGTGTGCTAAAGTAGAAGGGCAAAAGATCAGTCCAAGTGGCAGGCAAAAACATGGTCGATTAACAGCCCTAGGTCGGTACACGTGGAAGTCAGAAACGTGGTTAAAACGGCAGGCAGAGGCATCGTCAGTAAACAGGCTGAGGTTGGTGCACGTGGAAGTCAGAAAGGTGTTACAACGGCAGGCAAAGACATTGTCGGTAAACAGGCCAGGGTCAGTTAACATGGAAGGTAGAAACATGGTGGCAGGCACAGGTATTAGAAAGGGGAAAATGGCAGTCTGTTACTAATAAGGGGAACTAGTATCTGATAGATCAGTGATAATTTTTGAAGCAATCACTGATACACAGGCCAGGTTGGGAGGGACAATCAGGACAATAATAACTTGTATCTCTTCTAACTCCTCCTCTTGAGCATACACGACATTTCTTTTGGCGTCTTCTTCCGGATTCTGCAGGGGAATGCTATAGGGCAAATGTGGCTCATGCAGTCAACTCACACTATCGGAGCGAATGCTTCCTGGGGCGGGTCCTTGCTGGTAAATCAGGGCAGTGACAATGTCTTCAAAATATTTGAGGTAGGAGGTGGGTTGGTTTTCGGGTGATTTTTGATAGCAGACAAATGAATTGAACAGGGCCATGTGAAAGAGATGAAATGCTACTTTTTTATACCAATAATTTGACTTTCGGGTTGATAAATAGGGTTGTAGCATCTGATCGTTTAAATCCACCCCCCCAATGTACATATTGTAGTCATGAACACATTCAGGCTTTACTACGGGGCCACGTCTTCTCTGAACCTCCACCAAGTTGTCATCGTGGATTGTAGACATCATGTGAACATCCTTCTTGTCCCGCCACTTCATGGCCAACACCTCCTCCATTCCTCATGAATGCGGCTTCCCCCTTTTGTAGCTGTTTTGATAGCAAATTCTGTGGGAACCCCTTCCTATTTTTTCGGAAGGTACCGCAGGCCAGGGTTTGTTCACGATACAGGTGACAGAAAAGGGGCAAGCTGCTGTAGTAATTATCTACATATAAATGGTAACCTTTTTTGAACAAGGGGTATGCAAGGTCCCAGACAATTTTACCACTGGTTCCTATATATGTGGGGCAATCACGGGGCTGGAGCTGGGAATCTTTGCCTTTGTAAATACAAAATGTGTGCACGTATCCAGTGGCTCGATCACACAATTTATTCAATTTTACCCTGTACATGGCTCTTTTACTTGGGATATACTGCTTGAACTGCAGCCGGCCAGTAAAGTGGATAAGGGATTAGTCTACACAAATATTTTGGTCGGGGATAAACACTTCAGAAAACCGTTTGGTAAAATAATTTATTAGGGGGCGAAGCTTATATAGAATTAGTCATGGTTGGGGTGATCTCGGGGAGGGCACTGCGAATTGTCATTGAAATGAAGAAAGCGCATTATCATATCGTACCGTGTCCTGGACATGACAGCAGAAAATATGGGTATGTGATGGATGGGGCGGGTGGACCAGTAGGCATGCAGTTCGCTTTTCTTTGTAAGCCCCATATTAAAAGTAAGGCCCAAAAACAATTTGAATTTCTCTAGTGTGAGACGTCGCCAATTAAACATATGGGCATAGGACGAATTGGGGTTGGCAGCAATAAATTGCTCTGCGTAGAGATTTGTTTGGTCCACCATGTACTGCAACAAATCTTTGGGGAAAAACAAATAAAAATAGTCCAATTGGGAAAAATTTGACGTGTTGGGCTGCACAACTGGCTGTGCGGTGAAAGGGGGGATTGTAGCGGATCCTGAGTTGGCAGGCAACCATAAGGGGTTTGCCAGGGCATCAGGAAGGTAGGACTGGGCCCGGATTCTTTGGGCTGGATGAGTAATTCCAGTACAGGTATTTGGCTCCTCTTCCTGGGGTCTGGCACTGCTGGTGGTAGGCAGGTTTTCTGATCTAGGTCCTGATCTCCTTACTCTTTTAGGAGGGGCGGTTTCCTCCGCTGACTCAGACTCCGATCCACTACCCTCCACTGGCTCGTATTCCAAACCAGTATCGGATAATGGGAGCTCCTCGTTGCTCTCATCATCCGACATGGTGAGGATGTTATATGCCTCCTCAGGTGTGTACAGTCTTTGAGACATGGCGGTACTGGTGGTGCTACTGACAGCTCACTGATGGCGGGCCTGTGTGAGGGTAATGACAGGTTACTGATGGCCTGTGTGATGGTACTTATGGCGGGAATGTGCGGCAGCAGTGATAGCGGTACCGATGGCGTGACAGATGGGCTGTGACAGATGGGCTGTGACAGATGGGCTGTCAGATCCAGATGGTACTGATGGAGGTACCGTTGGTGGCCTGTGTGACAGATGGGCTGTCAGATGGTACCGATGGCGGTACTGATGGTGGTTCCGTTGGTGGCCTGTGTGACAGATGGGCTGTCAGATCCAGATGGTACTGATGGCGGTACTGATGGTGGGCTGTGACAGATCCAGATGGGCTGTGACAGATCCAAATGGGCTGTGACAGGTTCTCTTTATTGGGGGGGGGGGCGTGTTGTGTAGACAGTAGTTATAGGAAAAAAAAAAAAACTCTCAGATCTCAGATCTCTCCTTCTCGCTCCTCACACAATCAGTGTGTGAGAGAGAGAAGGAGAGATCACTGGAAAACGGCTACATTGTTTATACTTGTGACCGGCTGTGATTGGACACAGCCGATCACGTGGGTAAACAACCAATTTCATTGGCAGTTTACCCTGATCGAGGATGGGCTATGTCCAAGGGACACGCACGCCTCCGATTTGTTTTGACATGTGACCGGCTGTGATTGGACACAGCCGATCACATGGTAAACAGCCAAGGAATATGCGCTGTGTCCGGGGGACAAGCGGCATTACCGATCAGTGCAGTGCTCGCCCCGGGGGCGCGCAATAACGGCGAATCATGGCGGACGTCATATGACGTCCGGTCAGGATTTTGAAACCACTTTGCCGACGTCAATTTGTAATAGGGCGGGCGGCAAGTGGTTAAATCATGTTGTAATTGACCATAATTGATACTTAATACATGAAGTTCAGACAGATGCTTTGGTTATGCAGAGAGGCCGACATGTTTTGCAGACTTCTGCTTCTTCAAGGCAGCTTGGCATGCATCTATAACTTTATATGGGTTATACAGAACATACCATTAGTATTCATACCAATTAATTATTTTAATACATCAATACAATTGTATATAATATAATAGTAACAAGTATAAGTGCTCACCAAACTTGTAAAATTGATAATTAAGCGACTGCAACACCACAAAAGGAGAAAGCTGGTATAGACCCCCCACAATGAATTGTTGGTGAAAGCCAGATCCACCAACCTGGTCAGTAGGACGTCGGATCATGTTAATGGCACCATATCATGAAACCAAGATAAGGTAGTTAATTATTTCATAATATCAAATTAGCTATTCAGATTGAAAATAGAATCAACTATGCAACCTCCAAAGAATTAAGAAAAAGCAGATGCTTCCATATAATTATCACTAGGTGATGATCATTAAAAATCTCCCGTGTGTAATCACATAGTGTCCCATAACTATAGGTAAAGGTAGCCAATTACATGGGCAAATCAAGCTGATAATAATAGTAGGTATGTAGGACTAGTAACAGTCATTTGGGTTGTTTTGTTTTTGTTTATTGGGGGATATAACTTGGTTGGGGGAAAGGGATTATGGGATGCCCATAGAACGGATTACAAACCAACGGATGCAAACCATCATATTTTAAGAATTAGTTGAATGAATTGAGCATTTGAAGAACTGATAGACACTAATAATCACAGTCACTTCCCCTGCATAACTCCTGCAGATCGTTGCTCCTCCTCTGCATCAACTCCTGCAGACTGTTAAGCCTCGTACACACGACCGAGTTTCACATCAAAAAACGACAAGAAAACTGCAGAGAGAGCTTTCTTGCCGAGAAAACCGTTCATGTGTATGGTTTTTCGTCGAGAAAACAGCCGTGAACCTGCTCTCTTTTTTCTCGTCAGGATTCTCGATTTTCTCGTCGGGTTTCTCGTCGGCCTGTTTTGCGACGAGAAAACCGTTCGTGTGTATGCTTTTCCGAGTCTTCAAAAATCGCGCATGCTCAGAATCAAGTATGAGACGGGAGCGCTTCTTCTGGTAAAACAAGCCTTCATAAAGGAGATAGCACATTCGTCACGCTGTAAATTATTGCATCGTTGCACATTTAAATCATCTTTAGAATGGTACAATAATGAAAAATAAAGAACTTGTTTTGCTGCTGATATTCACACAGTGAGTTCTGACTAACTATTTTAAACATTTTTCATGCTGATCTCATGAATATTTAGCTGTATTATATCGAGCAAGATCTCCTTAATAATTATATTTTTAAAATTTAGAATACAGATCTTCATTTTAAATGATTCTTTATTTTCTAGTTAGCTCCATGATTTTATTTTTTATTTTTGTTGTGTCAAGTTTACCCCTTTAATTTTTTTTTTATTTTTTTTTATTTTTTTAGACCTTCAAGGAGATTTTTTTGTTTTATCTGTCCCTTTTTATTTTATTTGTTAAAATGTATCTGCCTACTCCAAAGCTACATTTATAATTATTATAAAAACACATAGTCAAGTATTAACTGTAAAAAAAAAATCATTTATTCATGAATATAACAAAATAAATAGAAGGCAGCGCTGGAGAACCTGCTGCCATTTGTGCATCCATGGGACCCCAGAGCACACATCAACCCTGTGTGGCCAATACAATTGGGAGCTTGAGAAGCACATCAGTTGTGAGCACAATCTGATGGTGGACTCCCAGAGGTCAGGAACAGCAGCAGGTGATATACATGTCCCAAGTCTGTGTTACTACAACAGGCTGCCTTCTGTCAGACCACATTGAAGCAAGGCCATCACTTCCTGGTCTTCTTGGCAGCCTTCCCTGCAGCCTTCCTTTTGCGTGTGGCTGGAGGCTGTGCCACTGGAGGTGTACTTGTGTCAGGAGGAGGAGAAGGAGGTGGAGGAGAATAAGAAGGTGGAGGAGGAGGAGGAGGAGGTTGAGAAAGCTGGGCGACCTCACATATGGCCGTATTGGGGGTAATTCTCCCCATCACCCCCTTGTTCATTAATGTGATCAGCAGGGGCTCGCATAGGAGGCGTTGTTCCATGCTCACCACCTTGAATTTTGCCCCAACTAGGCCGGCAATGGCCTCTTCAGGGGATGTTGGCTCCTGGAGGGTGGCATGTGCCTCTCTAATCAGGGCCATTGCTGCCTCACTTGTGCTCCTGTCCCTCCTGGTTCTTTTTGGAAGGCGGATGGGAGGCACCTGAGATCTGGTCCTGCTACTTGGCCCAGCCACCTCCTGTGTGCCACTGGGCCCTGCCACCTCCTGGCTCACAGTGGGCCCTGCCACCACCTGGCTCACAGTGGGCCCTGCCGCCTCCTGCCTGACACTTTCCAGACCCTCCTCCTGGATAATGTCATCCTGTGTATGAAAAAGTGACTTAGTTTTTGGTTCATCATTTACACACAAATTATAGCTCCTGACTGTTGCAAATTGAATGTAAATCAATTGAAAATACTATTATTATGACCCCATAATTTTTCAGTCTTCTCCCCCAATTTTGGGCCCACTACTGTCTATTGATATTTAGATCACTTTTTGGTCCCAATTTTTGGGGGTATTTACATATTATCTTATTTTTTATGCATTAATTTTCTCACAATACATTTAGAGAAAATACTATACCTGGCTCCAGATGTCCAAATCAGGTTCTTCCAGGATGGCTGCCTCCTCTTGCTCCAGAGAAGGCTCAGGTTGGCTGCAGGGAAGACTGGACAGTGATGGCCTTGCCTCAAGGTGGTCGTTCAGAAAGGACATCCTGCTGTAGTACCACAAAGTCGGGACATATACATCAGGTGCTGCTGCTCCTGACCTCTGAGAAGCCAGGACCCTAAAGCGCTCAGTCCTGTATGTGCCTCTCAAGCTCCCAATTTTACTGTCCACCTGTTGTGTGGTTGCTGTGGGTACCCTGGTATGCACAAATGGGAGCAGGGTCTCCAGCGCTGCTTTCCTCACTCCTTTTTTACGGTGAATGGGGTTTTTGGTCTCCCACAGAGCGGGCAGCTCCCTTACCCGGTCAATAAATTCACCAAGAAATTCCCTGTCGCTGATGAAAGCATTCATTTTTGGTCTGCAAGCCAAAACACAAGACAAAAAAAGTAATGTCAGTCACACAGTCTAGCCTCCTGTAAATCTGATTCCCCATATATATCCTCAAACAATCTCTAGGCAGTATAGGCCACCGATTTCACAAAGTATAAAAATCACATACCTTCGTTCTCACGTCCATCACTTTTCCTCCTCTCTCCGCACACAGAACGTAGTAACGTCACATGTGTGTTTGCTTTATATACACTAAGCATGCGTGAAACTCCGCACACGTCGCCCGCCCATGACGTTCACATTATCAACTTTTCACCGCCCCTTCTCTTTCGGCGTGCAGACAGATATGGCGGAGTCACAGCAGGTGTCTGCTAATTCATCAAATAACGATGATGAGACCAGCCCAGACCGTGAAACGTCACGATCAAGGAGGAGATTCAAGGCATCTAATATGTCTTACGTGGAGATGGCGGAGATGGTGGACATATTGCTAAAGTCGGATTATGATGCAAAGCATGGGCCGTATAGCCACCCTAATCTAAGGAAGTCCAAAATAATGAAGAAAGTAGTGAAAAGTCTGAAGAAGAATTTCGGGGTGAAATGATCAAAGGAGCAGCTTAGAAAGAGGTGGTCTGACCTCAAACTGAGGGAGCCGGAGCAGTTAAGGAGCATTAAGAGAATGCTAGAAATAAGTAAGTACTTCTCCTGTGTTCCTATTATTGTATTTCAGAACTTGCATGTTGCTCCATGTTGTTGCATTTTACTATTGTACCTTAGAAAATGTCATCGGTAAAACTTGGTTTGGCACAGTAATCGTTCGTTACAGACACATCGTTCGTACACTATATACGATGTTTTGCAAGGATACAGGGTTCCAATCATTTAGAGAGATGCCTGTTTTTATTCCATAAATGTTATTACAGTGTTGGCTAGATGATGTCATGCCGTGTCTGGGATTTAATCCCAGGGCCTGGTGTTCATAGACTGTTTTCCTATGTCCTGAACCACCAGCGAACTGGTTTTATGTTAGCATCCTAGTTATGTTCTTTTTCACTAGTGGGGATGTTTGCTCCACCCTGGGACCAGCTGTCAGCAGTCTTCTCATTAGTGTCCCTATATATTCCCACTTCCTCTTCCTGTCCGTGCCTTAGGATAGGTTCCTGTTTATGGATGCTCTTGCTTTTTGGTTACCTACTTGGCTCGTCTTGACTACGATTCCTGGATTATCCCTTGGACCTGGTTTACCTTGCTGCCGACCCTCCCTGGCTTGTTCTGACTACGTTACCTGCATTGTCCTTTTCCCTCCTGGGATCCTGTCTTCTGCCTACTAACCGTGAGTTGTTGCTGGGGGTTGTGGTTAGGCTATCTGCACCTTCCTTTTGCAGTTCCTTATTTCCAGGCTGCAGGAGATCTCAGCCGTCCCTCCACCTGACACCGGGATAACAAGACTACCGGTCAGGAAAGCGGAGGGACAGTTGTAGTTTCCTGGCAGACCTGACAGATGATGTGTTTGGAAAGAGAATGAAATGCAAACTTTAATCAGTGTAAAGGAGAGGACACTCAGCAGCTGTTTCCACATCTGGACTCTGGAGCACTATAGTGTGGGCCACCAGAACCACCTTTTTAGGGTGCCCCACACAGGTGCATCAGTGCATTTTTGGGGTGCCTCCATGTGTAAAAAATGTCATCAAAAGGTGAATAGTCAAGATTAGTATATTTTGAAATAATGTCTTCAGCTTGTAACTCGGCCCAAACAGACACTTGTACCCCACTTCCAAGCAATGTATCATGTTTCTATTTTTTAGCTAAAATATCTGTGTACTAAGTATACCTTTTGTTTCATTCTCATAGGGGAGAGAAGACTGGGAGGACACCACTCCAGGGAGCACAGGAACCCCACACCTTCTAAAGAACCTCAACCTCACTAAGAACACCAACCTGAGGATGTTGAGGAAGTTGAAGAGGTGGAGGAAGGAGAAGTGGAGGAAGGAGAAGTGGATGACGTGTTGGAACTTGTCACCACAACAGGTCAGTATCTGTCACCACAGCTTCAGGTAAGAGATGTAGGCCTGCAGAGTTATAATACCTTTTGTATTTTTTTATAGGGGATGAAAATGTTGTTGTGAAAGAAAGTACGCGTTTCTCTGCTGAGAGTGCCCTACGAATCATCCAGCAAGTGATGGAGTGTAGTACAGAACTGGACAGAATTAAGCAAAGAATGAATGTGATGGATCAAACCTTTAAGGACATCCTAGATGTTTTGGGGTGAATTGAATAAGGGACAAAACACCACATTTTTTTTCCTATTGTTCTTCCCCCAATTTTACGCTTTTAGACAATCAATCAAGCCAAAATTTGAAGATGCACACAGTGTGTCAACATGTGCCATCTGCCATCAGGGGATATCCATGTACGGGTTTTGGGGGTGCAACCCCTTCCTCGCATCTCAAGTAGGTGAAAGGAAGAATGGGTTGCACCCCCAAAACATGTCGATTGATCACCCCTGATGGCAGATAGCACATGTTGACAATAGGGATCAGGAGGCAAAAAACCCTTTTTAAAAAGACTCTAAATTGTGTGTATCTTCAAATTTTGGCTTGGTCAGGGGTGCCAACACCCCATATTATGACGGGCAGATAGAGACATTTTTTGTAAAATTGAATGTCTGATATTGCCAAGAAGTATACAGTGTTGTAGTTTGTTGTATGGTAATGATGGTTTTGTATTTTCTTACCCAAAAAAAAAGGCCTGTTTCTGGCCAAAACCCCCAAAAAAATAGTAACCCCAAAAAAAATATTTACCATGTGTGTGAATGTGCACAGAGTAAAATGTTTGAACAACAACAAAGTGTAGCTTCTTTTTCAAATACGCTCTAACCTTCTTTGTGTATATTTTTGGTGTTAATAGTGAAATGGTTGGTATTTACTAAAGGAAAATACACTTGGCACTACAAATGCACTATGACAAACTAGGAGACCGCAAAAAAAAAAAAAAAACACTAATACATCAGATTAAACCAGATATTTATTTTGTTCTTTCTCCCAAATTTGTTAGACATGGCCTGGCATAGGAATTGCCCCCCTACCTGTGAAATATTCTACATATTTCTGGCAAACCTCATGGGCATTTTGGGGGGGCAAGCCAGGACGGCCAGATTCTAGGCCCGGCAGGGTATTGCCACTTGAAAGTCCTGCCTCAGACACAATTGAGGCCATATAATTTGTGGATTTCCTTATAAGAAAATTGTGTAGCACACAGCAACAGAAGACTACGTAGTTCAGTTTGTACTCTGCCAAGTTAATTGGTGTCATGAAAAGGCGGAACCGGCTGGCTATTATCCCAAAGGCATTCTCCACGACTCTTCGGGCCCTGGCCAGCCGGTAGTTGAACACCCTCTTCTCCGGGGTCAGGGTCCTCTGGGGAAATGGCCTCATGAGATGCAGTCCCAGTCCAAAGGCTTCATCAGCCAAAAACACAAACTCTGTCTGGCTGAAGGATCCCCCATCGGACATCCGGCCATTCTTCCCCACATCCACATAGAGGAATTCATACTGTGCTGACACCACCGCCATCAGCACAATACTATGAAACCCCTTGTAGTTGTAGAAGTAGGACCCAGAACGGGGTGGCGGCACGATGCGGACGTGCTTCCCGTCAATGGCTCCCCGCAGTTGGGGAAGTCCCACCGTGTGGAAAACTCAGATGCCACAGTCTGCCATTCCTGTGGCATGGAAGGAAGCTGTGGAGTCAAACAAGATAAAAAAATATTAGTACTTTTGCACATAACATTGCAAGCAGATTATACTAAAAAACATTCTTGACCAACATCATTATAAGTTTCCGTTTAATGTGTTTTAAAATACTCAAATAGAAGGCTCAAGTATCATATTCATCACCCCCTCTGATAGTCCATTGTAAAAATATTGGGGAGGTGCTAGATGAGTTTGGGAATGCTCAAAAATAAGGACAATTTAAATTTTTATAAAGTTTAGGGGGTGATTAGCGGGGGGGGGGGGGGTAAAGCACTACAATGGAGCTGAAAAAATACATTGGGAAGTGACTCGGCTAGGTGTGTTTGGGCACAGGATAGCATTGCAGTGGCGGTGCGTCCATAGTGGGTGCAGGAGCGCTGCCCCCTCTCTCTCCTGCGCCCATCACTCAGAACAATACATAGGTTCATGCCTTGCATGAACCTATGTATTGTCGATGCCGCCCACTATTAAGGTGGATGACCCCCTGTTGAGCGACGGCCATCTGAATAACAGCGGCTGGTTGGTTTTTGGAAGTGCCTATCAGAGCCAGCGGCTATGATAGGCTTCCCGATTACAGCCTGAGGGCTGTAATTGGCTTCCAAAAAGTTAACCAGGGGACGCAGGGGGGGTGCGTTCCTTGGTTAAACACTGACAGGCTCCTCAGCGGCTATGATAGGCTTCCCGATTACAGCCTGAGGGCTGTAATTGGCTTCCAAAAAGTTAACCAGGGGACGCAGGGGGGGTGCGTTCCTTGGTTAAACACTGACAGGCTCCTCAGCCAATCATGTTCACTGGGTCTGGTTACCGGTAACCTGATTGGCTGATGCAACATCGAGGGCGGGAGAAGACATCGAGGAGAGAAGGACGGCACTGACCAGAGGAAGGTAAGTGCAGGGCTGGGGGGGGGGGCAACTGGTGGCGTTTGATCGGCACAGTGGCTGCGTTTAATGGGCACAGTGGCGGCAATGTTTTTTTTTATTTAAACATTTTTTGGCTGCCCCCCAAACATTTTTAGCACCAGCCGACACTGCTGGAGAGGTTAGTGAAGGGAAATATGCATGGAGGAGAAAAAAGGGGCATTTAAAAGCTTACAGCATGCATGAGGACAAAGGGGACATTCTCAGCATATTACAATCATGGTAATTAGGGAAGGATGAAAGAAATACAATACATTAGCATACATGAAATACATAGAATGTGATGTTAAAGGAGAAAACTTACCCTAATATAGTCCTCCTGCAGGACTTGGATAATGGCAGAACAGATCTCTGGGATTATGACGCCCAGAGCTTGGGGGGAGATGCCTGTCGTGAACTTCAGGTCCTGCAGACTTCTCCCTGTCGCCAGGTAGCGTAACGTGGCGATGAGCCTCTGCTCAGCACTGATGTCTTCCCGCATAACGGTGTCCTGCCTGGTAATATAGGGGGACACCAAAGCCAACAGATGCTGAAAAACGGGGTCAGACATCCGCAGAAAATTCCTGTAGTCCTCAGGATTATTCTCCATGATCTCCCGCAGCAGAGGCATATGACAGAATTGGTCACGCTGGAGCAACCAATTCTTGGTCCATGAACTCCTCACCCTGTTCATGGACTCGTCTTGGTCCAAGACAAGCAGACCAACACCAAGCGCACGCACAGCACGAACTCTATGACGAGAACGTACCCGCGACATGGCTTTGAGACGGTCGTCTGATCAGAACGCACTTAAGAACAGCAAGGCCTATGAAGAACGAACTGAAAATCAGAAACGAACGGGCAAGAACGCACTGTAAAACAGATACGACCTGCCTACACACCCTGAAAGACAAGATACGAACCCACAAGCACAAACTGAACCGCAGAAAACGAACTGAAAGCACGAAGACTGAAAAGCGCGAATCGTCTCTTCCCAAACTTTTACTTCACTCGTGGTAACACGAGATCAGCAAAAGCAGCCCAAGGGGTGGCGCCATTGAAATCGATCTTCCCCTTTATACTGCCGTCGTACGTGCTGTACGTGACCGCGCAGAACAACAACGAGATTTGGAATTGACAGTGTGTATGCAAGGAAAGCTTGACAAGAATCTCGTCGAGAAAAACTACGGGTTTTTTACGACGAGAAACTTGGTCGTGTGTACGAGGCCTTACTCCCAGGACTTCTCCCCTCCTGCACACATTTCCACTGTTAACTATTAGTCTTTCCGCCTCATCATCTTCACTGCACATAAAGGAATACTCTAAATAGTCCTATATGCTTGCTGACTTGCTGAACTGTTAATAGGCCAGGGGCCTGCAGTACCCATTCTTAGTACCTAGTTGATTAGCAGTGTACATTAGTTGGTGGACTACTGATCCCAGCTAGCCTGACTTGCAAATCCTGTGCCCGCAGGCTACATCGATTTGACACAAAACCCCACAGTCTCTCCTCTGGCCTAGCACCCAGCTCCCCTGGCATGCCTCTTCCAGATATCCACTGTGGCACACTCACTGACCTTCTCCTGCCCTGGGTCCATGATGAAGAACTGGACATGCGTTCCAATCACTTCTCCAACCCCTCTATTCCAGGACACCTCCTCCATGACCATGTAAGGATGAGGCTCCCTCCCAGCTCTCCTGGGCTCCTCCGCCGAGGCGTGCACCCCCACCCAGATGGGGATGACCCTCCTACTGTGATTTAGCACTACATTCTTCCATTCTCCGACCCGACAACTCCCCCCCCCAGTGAGCTGGACCGGAGCTTATATGGGAGGCCTGCCCCCTGCCAATTCCAGTTGGGGATTGGTCAGGGCTCCTCACATGAGCTCCCTGTCACTCCAGCTCCCAGCCCTGCCCCTCTTCCAGAGCATTCTCCTTGGAAGCAGGGGAGGCGCCCAAGAACTGAAGCACAAGTGGTCACACCCACTGCTACACTAACCCTACCCCCAGATCAAAACAAGCAGGCCTAGCATGCAGCATAGGCCTGCCTAAATTTACCTGCCTGGCAGCGTACCTCACAAAAATCCTTATCTCTAGCACCTACCTATGGTAGAGGGTGCTACATATATAAAGTCCCATTCTTTGATGTTTGATTCCATGGGCATCTCATAAGTCCCCATCCCTATCCAAGTTCAATCTCTCTCAATAAAACATAAAAAATGTCTCTGGATGAATGACAAGTGAGTGCCTGGCTGGGGCAGGGTGACAGACGGACCACAATACTCACTGGGGTACTGCTGCACTGCTGCACATATACCATAGTTTGTGGACTATATAACTTTCACACAGACTAAATAATACACACTGATTTAGGTTATTTCTACCAAAGAAATTTAGCAGAATTTTGGCCTAAATATACAAAGAAATATTATTTATTTTCAAAACTTTAATTTTTATAGCAAAAACAATTAAAAACATTGGTGAGTAAACACCACCAAAAGAAAGCTCTATATGTCTCAAAAAATTATTGAAATTTTATTTAGGTACAGTGTTGAGTAATTGTCATTCAAAAATGTGTCAGCACTGAAATCTGAAAAACGGCCTGGGTACCTATGCAGTTTGCTTTTGATCATTTCTGCAGTGTTTTTGCACACGCGATTTTTGCCATGATTTGCGTTTTAAATTTTTTATGTTTTTTTTTGACCAATTTGTTGTTGGGCAGATTAAAAAGTGCAAAACACAAATCGCTGCAGGCTAAATTGCTGCAAAATTGCAGCAAAAATGCACTACATGCTTTTCTACAGCTCCTCCATAGAAGTCTATTGAACCAAAAAAGCACAGTTATGCATTTAAAAAAGTCCCTGACCTTTCCTAAAACGCAGTGGCTGAAAAAAGCATAGATGTAAATGTGTCCACTCCCATCGGAGACCATGTTAAATGAACAGTAGTGCGTTTCTGCAAAAAGTACCCAAAAATGCATAGGTGTGAACCAGGCCTTATTACCTAATGAAAAAGTATATTGATTGCCTGGATCAACTGTTAATTATTAATTAAAGTAGGAATTTTTAATATATATATATATATATATATATATATATATATATATATATATATATATATATATATATAATGTGTGTAGCGGGGTGTTCAATTTAAGGGAAGTGTCTGAGTGGTAACTAGGCTCAGACACATTAAATTGATAGGGTTCATGGACCATTTTTTGTTCTCAGGGGTTAATGCTTGTGATGTGTTCCCTGTGGCCGGAGGGTGGCGGTGCCATTCTGGGCCAGGGTTGAACTGCGGGCGCAGTGCTGTGCCTTTTGTGTCCCCTCTCGGCGGCTGTACAGTGGGGCGGGGAACCTGCTGTGCATGCCGGGAGAGGATATAAAAGGGGCGGACATCTTCTGAGAGGGGTCTTCGTCCGTCCACGCCCAGGCACCTTCAGCCTGGGTGTGTGGGAGTGTGGGAGTGTGGTTCGTCATCTCCGGGTGCCCTAGGCCCGGAGGCCTTGTTCCGGTTCCACCTCAAGCACCTTTAGCCTGGGGTGAGGTACTATCTCACCGCTCCTGTTCGCCTGGGCATGGAGGCCCAGGAGTTGTGGTGACGGCCTGGAGCCCAGCAGCCTTCGGGTGGGGTGCGCAAGGGATCGAGGAGTCCAGGGTGCCGCCTTGCGAGGGGACCCGCACCCTAAGAGAAGGGAGGATCCTGTTCCGAAGGACCGGTGCTGTGGACACGGTGAAGGAAGGGGTCTGTTGACTCTCTGGGGGGGATGTCTTCTCCCTAAAAGGGGCTATGTCCTAGGAAGGAAATTTATATTCACCAGGTCAGTGGCAGTGACCCTATCCACCAGGTCAGTGGCAGTGACCCTATCCACCAGGTCAGTGGCAGTGACCCTATCCACCAGGTCAGTGGCAGTGACCCTATCCACCAGGTTAGTGGCAGTGACCCTGTTCGCCAGGTCAGTGGCAGAGACCAACCTCATGGTCTGTGGCCGAGACCATGCGCCAAAACTGTTTGAGAATCTGAACAGTCCTAAAAGTTTGAGCTACGTTTGTGCCTGGACCTCCTCCACACCTTAAAGCTATCCTGTGTCTTTATTCCAACCTTTCGTTCATCCAAGAGAAAAATGTGTTGTGCAAGTGGAAAATAAAGATTGAGTTGGACTTTCAGCTGGTGTGGACATTTACGTTCCTGGGGAAGTCAAGGACTTGCATCTACACACTGTGGAGGTGATTATCATTCTCAGGAGGACTTTATGCCCCGGCTGCAGACAAGGCCCAAAAATAACACCGCCTAACCTCTTAACACGGGAGGGTACGGGCTTGTGGTGCGGTGTGCCCCTTTCTCCTAGGAGGAGCCGAGACAGACAAGGAGAAGGGGGTTTGTGCACTACATTTATATATATTAAACGCAGCCACTGTGCCCAAACGCCACCGGTTTGCCCCCTCAAATACAGCCAGTTTGTTTCCATATATAGCCAGTGTGCCCCCATATATATACAGCCAGTGTGCCCCCATATACAGCCAGTGTGCCCCCATATACAGCCAGTGTGCCCCCATATATATATATATATATATATATATATATAGCCAGTGTGCCCCCATATACAGCCAGTGTGCCCCCATATATAGCCAGTGTGCCCCATATACAGCCAGTGTGTCCCCATATATATAGCCAGTGTGCCCCCATATACAGCCAGTTTGTCCCCATATACAGCCAGTTTGTCCCCATATACAGCCAGTTCCCCCCCCCATATACAGCCAGTTCCCCCCAAATGCAGCCAGCTTGTCCCCCATATACAGCCAGTTCCCCCAAATGCAGCCAGTTTGTCCCCCATATACAGCCAGTTCCCCCCAAATGCAGCCAGCGTGTCCCCCATATACAGCCAGTTCCCCCCAAATGCAGCCAGCGTGTCCCCCATATACAGCCAGTTCCCCCAAATGCAGCCAGTTTGTCCCCCATATACCCCATATACAGCCAGTTCCCCCTAAATGCAGCCAGCATGTCCCCCATATACAGCCAGTTCCCCCCAAATGCAGCCAGTTTGTCCCCCATATACAGCCAGTTCCCTCCAAATGCAGCCAGCGTGTCACCCATATACAGCCAGTTCCCCCCATATTCAGCCAGTTTGTCCCCCATATACAGCCAGTTCCCCCCATATTCAGCCAGTTTGTCCCCCATATACAGCCAGTTCCCCCCAAATGCAGCCAGTTCCCCCCCATATTCAGCCAGTTTGTGCCCCATATTCAGCCAGTTTGTGCCCCATATTCAGCCAGTTCCCCCCATATGCAGTCTGTCCCCCCCCCCCAGCCCTGCACTTACCTTCCTCGGTCCGCGCCGTCCTCGATGTGTTCTCCCGCCCTCGATGTCGCTTCAGCCAATCAGGTTACCGGTAACCAGATCCGGTGAACCTGATTGGCTGAAACCTCCACACAGTCTTCTTCCAGGAACGCACCCCCGTGCGTACCTGGGAGGAGTTTTTGGAAGCCGAATACAGCGTGAGAGCTGTATTCGGAAAGCCTATCAGAGCCGCCGGCTCTGATAGGCACTTCCAAGTTCCACCCACCCCTGGCCGCCGCTCTAATTCATATGGCCGGCGCTCACCAGGAGGCCGGCCATATGTATAGTGGGCAGCGCGGCAGCGGCGACAATACACAGATTCATGCAATGCATGAATCTGTGTATTGTCTTTCAGTGGCGGTGCGGGAGCGAGAGGGGGCGGCGCTCCGGCGCCCTCTATGGACGCACCGCCACTGGCTAGGAGGGATTATGGGAGCTGGGCTTAAATAGCCTGAAATTCCTGTAATACCTGTGTTTGACCTCTGGGTGTCACCCATACCACCTTCCATACTTAAAGAGGAAGTAAAGCCTTTTTTTTTATTTTAAACCCTGCAAAAGAAAGGCATAATGAGCTAGTATGCATAGCATACTAGCTCATTATGAATGACTTACCTGAGATCGAATCCCCTGCAGCGGTCCTCGGTCACCTCCGACGCCGCCGCCATCTTGCCTCAATGTCCCGTCACTGCCGTCAGTGTATTGCCTCTCCGGCACTGTGATTTGGCCAGAGCGGGCGATGACGTCACACGCATGCGCGCTCGGGCCGGCAAGATCCCATTCAGAAAACCGGCAATGATGCCGGCCCGCTAGTGCGCATGCGTGTGACGTCATCGGTGCTGTGTTTAACAGCAAATATCTCCTTAACCGTGTAGGTTAAGGAGATATTTCATGCACCTACAGGTAAGCCTTAATTTAGGCTTACCTGTAGGTGCATGTTGTCAAGGTGGGTTTACAACCACTTTAACAATCAGCAAGGAAAAACATTGAGTGCATTGGGTACGTATTCAGCCACAGAAGGACGCCTTATGTTAAAGATAGTATTTTTAGACCTGAAGGGCGAACTATCGCTCTTCCCTTGTTCATTCTATTAGCATATATGTCGCCACAGACAGGGGCCTTTTTGGTGAAATTTAAACATAAACAGCGAGAAAAAACGAAAAAAGACGTGTTTATTCTCGCACTTCACTATGACTGAAGGCAGGACATCGCCCTTCAGAAGTCACTTTAATCGCATTATTGTGAATTGAGCCACCAAACAAAGAAATAAAGATGGGGCAAGAATGGAACATACTTAGATACCAAGAGTTCGAAACATATTGGCTATCTTACTTCACTGATCACAGAAAATGCACGGTCTTAACATTTTTGTACCTGAAGAACAAACTGTCGCTCTTCCCTACTTAATTTTAGATATTTTTGCGTATATTGCTCCACAGACAGAGACATGTTCCAAAAACATTTCACACTTGGGCATTTCAGCCACGAAAAGGAGCCTTAAATTAAAAATAAAATTTTTGGACCTGAAGAGCGAACTATCGCTTTTCCCTTGTTCATTCTATTGATATATATAACGCCACAAGTGAGAGCCATTTCCAAGGAATTTAAACGTAAACAGAGAGAAAACATATTTACTTTCACGCTTCACTAGGGCTGAAGGGTAAAGAGAAGCCCGGAGCAAAAAAAAGTAAAGCGACATAGGCGAAGGGCTGGGCATGACTAGGGAAACAGGGGACTGAGAGAGGGAGCCATTGGCTAAGCAGGTGGGGGATAGGATTGGCTGAGCTGGAGTGGGGGGTAGGGCCAGAGGGCACATAAATATGTTAGGACCCCTCCCCCTGGCAACACAGCGGGGGTGAAAGTTCGCCATGTCACACGTACAGGACTTGCTGGCCCAGCTACGGGCTGAGGCGGCGCAGCATGGCCCAGGTTGGCTCCAGGAGACCTTGGGGCCAATGCTGGCGGTGCCGGCGGCGGATGCGGCCACGAAGGGGAGGGCATCGGCGCGAGCTCAGCAATCCAAGGCGCCGGAGCGCTTCTCTCCCGACCCCCCCCCCCCCACAAGCTCAGCGTCGCTCTGGGAGTCCCTATTCGAGGGCCCCTTCGGCCCCCCCGCGAAGTGAACAGCCAAGCCGGCGGGGGGGAGCGCCGGAAGGAATCCCCATCTTGGACGGAGCTCGGCGGGCGGTCGTTCCGGGAGCTCCGGAGCGGCCACGCGGCCCGCGCATCGTGTGGAGTCGGACGCGGCGGGCCCCGCCCCCCGTGTGACGGCACCGGGGCGGGCGTCTCGGCGGGGGAGATCGGAGAGCGCGGTGGTCGGGCCTACCACCGCGGCCGGCGACCTGGCTACAGCGATGGGGGTGCGGCACTGCGCGGCAGGAGATGGAGCGGCAGAAGATGAGGCGGAACGTGGCGTCGGTGGAAAAGCGACGCGGAAGTCGGTGAACGGGTCTGGAGGGCGGAGTCGGATGGCGTCAGGACCCGCGGCAGCCAGGGATCCTTCACCTGGTGGGCCTTCTTCGGAAGAGGACGAGTTGGTGGTTCGGTCGGAGGGAGAACTGGTGGACTCGGAGGGCGATGGCGTTCCACAGAAAAGGTCGGCGGCGGTGGAGTCGGGGCGATCGGCTGGTGGGTCACTTCCTGGGCAGCCTGGTAAGTCAGTTTCTCACTTATTTTCAATGGGGTTCTCTGATGTGCGGCCTGCTAAGGTTGGTTCGTCAGGGGGTAGTCAGGGGGTTTCCTGGGGGGAGGTTGCTGGGGCCGGTTTATTGCAGGGAGCTGAGGAGTTGGATACCGGTTTTAGGGGGTTTTTGGCGGGGATTAAGGAGCTCGTGGGTAAGTTTGAAAAACAGGGCAGTGTCCCCGTTAACCCGGCTGCGGCGTGGGTCCCGCCACAAGATGGGGATGGGGGTCTGGTGGTGGCTGCGGCAGCGCCAGTGTTTTCGGTGGCGGCGGTGCAGACAACAGCAGTGGAGGACGCGCAGCAGGCTGCGGTTGGCAAAGGGGATGCGGGCAGACAGGACCTGGTTAGGTTGGCGGATTCAGCTAGGTGCGAGATGTACATTTGTTTTGCGGGGCCGCTTGGGGCGCATTTGAAGTCGGAAGTTCGGGACAAGATTTGGAAAGGTGAGTATGTGGAGATTTTCTCACTGCTTCCGCTGGGGAAGTTTAATTTAGACAGGGTCAGGCCGGACGATTCCAAGAAGGAGGATGAAGAAAATCGTAGGTATCGCCTGATCCCGCGGACGTTCATGAATTGGCTGCAAGCCTTTGCCATCCTAGCTAGCGTAATTGGGCAAAAGGAGCCTGAACATTGTTCGGGCCTTTTTTGCTATCAGGATGCGGTTGGAGAGGCCTATAGGGTGTATGGGGGTTCGGCTTGGTTGAGGTATGACGAGGAGTTCAAACAAAGGATGGCGGTGCGTCCAGAGTTGAGGTGGGACCACAAGGACATTAATCTGTGGATCCGTTTGATGAACGCGCCGAGGGCTCCGAATCAGTTTTTTCAGGGGGGGGCCGGTGGATCGTCCTCCCCAGGACAACCGGCCGGTAAGGCAAAAGGGGTCTGTTGGCAATACAATTCGGGATCCTGCAAGTTTGGAGGGTCGTGCAGATTCAAGCATGAGTGCTCCGGTTGTGGGGGTTCCCATGCCCTGCCCAGATGTTTTAGGCAGGGGAAGGGGCGAGCTGGGGAGTCTGCGAACAAGAGGGAGGACTCCAGTGATGGTGGCAAGGATGCGCCCGTTTCTCGGTAGGTATCCGGATAGACAGGCCGCTCACTTGTTGGAAAAGGGTTTTACGGAAGGGTTTGAAATTCCGTGTGTTTTGGGGGCGGTTCCACCGGTGGCTCGTAATCTGCGCTCAGCTTTGCAACACCCGGAGGTGGTTTCGGAGAAACTGCGGAAGGAAGTTGCATTGGGCCGCATGAGTGGCCCTTTTGCGGTTGTTCCACTGGCTGATCTGGTGGTGTCCCCACTGGGAGTGGTGCCTAAGAAGGAGCCTAACAAATTTCGGCTCATCCACCACCTTTCGTTTCCAAAAGGGGGGTCGGTCAACGATGCTATCGATCCTCACGCTTGCACAGTGGGTTATACGTCCTTTGATGCGGCGGTGTTTTGGGTTAGGCACTATGGGCAGGGGGCATTGATGGCAAAATCGGATGTGGAGGCGGCGTTCCGCCTTCTGCCAGTGCACCCCGATAGTTTCCGTTTTTTGGGTTGCTCATGGAAAGGCGAATTCTATGTGGATCGCTGCTTACCGATGGGTGCTCCGTATCCTGCGCGCTGTTTGAGAAGTTTAGTTCTTTTCTGGAATGGGTGGTCAGGGATGTGTCGGGGGTAAGTTCGATCATACACTATCTGGATGACTTTCTCTGCGTGGGCCCAGCCTCATCAAAGATTTGTGCGGTGCTGCTGGCGACACTGGAACACATCGCTGAACGCTTCGGGGTGCCGTTGTCGCCCGACAAGACGGAAGGGCCAAGTACGGTCATAACGTTCCTAGGGATTACGTTGGATTCGGACGCAATGGAGTGCCGCTTGCCGGTGGACAAATTGGTGGCGTTGAAGGCAGAGATCAGAGGTATGTTGAGTTTACGGAAGGTTCAGCTGAGAACGTTGCAGTCATTGCTGGGAAAGCTCAACTTCGCCTGTCGCATTCTGCCAATGGGCAGGGTATTTTGCCGAAGGCTGTCGGCAAGTACGGCCGGGGTACAGTCACCGAGGCATTTTGTGCGCTTGGTGAAGGTGCACAGGGAGGATCTGCAGGTATGGCATATGTTCCTGGAATCTTTCAATGGCAGAGCGTTGTGGATGACAGGCCCTGTTAGTAATTTCGACCTGGAACTTTTTACGGACGCGGCCGGCTCCGCTGGTTTTGGAGCTTTTTACCAAGGCAAGTGGAGTGCTGGTCCATGGCCGGTGTGTTGGGTGGAAGCTGGTTTCACAAAAAACCTGGTGCTGCTGGAATTGTTTCCGGTGGTGTTGGCGGTGGAACTGTGGGGCGAGGCTTTCAGGGATCTGAAGGTACGTTTCCACGGTGACAACCTGGGGGTGGTGCAGGTGATCAACAGGGTGTCGGCTTCATCTCCTCCGGTAGTTAGGCTGCTTCGGCATTTGGTGTTGCGATGCCTGCAATTGAATGTTTTTGTATATGCGGTTCATCTTCCCGGGGTGGAGAATGTTATTGCTGACGCTTTGTCTTGCTTTCAGTGGGACAGGTTCCGAGAGTTGGCGCCGGAAGCGGAGCAACTGGGGGCGCCTTGTCCCGACTGGCTGTGGAGGATTGCATTGGCGTAGTCTACGGATGGATCAGAAGGTCGGTGAGTGAGACGACGTGGGTTGCCTATAACAAGGTATGGCAGAAATGGGTGGCTATGTGTCGGATGACGGGGGTGGATACATCAGGACCTGAAGTGCGTTTGTTGTTGTATTTTATATCTAGACAGATGGAGGAAGGTGTGTCCGTCTCGATGTTGGGTAGGAAGTTGGCTGGGTTGGCCTTTTTGTTTAAGTGGCAGGGTGGCCCGGACCTTACTAAGGATTTTTGGGTGCGTCAGGCACTTAGAGGTTATAGAAGGTCCAGGCCGAGCAGGGACTCCAGGCGACCAGTGTCGTTTGAGGTTCTGCAGGGAATTTTGGCTCGGTTATCGGAGGTCTGCGCCTCGGTATACGAGATTTTCTTGTTCAGAGCTGCTTTTGCGTTAGCATTTTTTGGGGCATTTAGGATATGTGAGCTGGTCAGCCCTTCCAAGAAAGTTCAAGGGGGTATTTGGGGTTCGGAGGTGTGCTGCCAAGGAGAGAGTGTGGCTGTATGGTTGCGAAAGTCCAAAACTGACCAAAAGGGGAAGGGTAAGTCTGTGCAGGTCTTCTCGCTGCCGGGCTCTCCACTTTGTCCAGTGGGGGCCGTGAGGGAGTTCATGGGGGTACTACCGCCGGCGGAAGGGTCGTTTTTGATACACGCCGACGGGTCCCCGTTATCAAAATTTCAATTTGTGTCTGTGTTCAGAAAATGTTTGAAGGTTCTTGGGTTAGACGATAGGGAGTTCGCGTCGCACTCTTTTAGGATAGGGGCGGCAACGGAGGCAGCTCGGTGGGGGTTGGACTCTGAGTCAGTAAAGCGCATTGGTAGATGGGAGTCCAACAGATTTCGCCTATACATCCGTCCCCAGCTATTAGTGGGGGTGTGAGGGTTGGGGGCGGGGCTGCTTGTCAAGCATTTTGGGGGGATTGCATGCTGGGTTTGTTGGGTCGGCTGTTGGTTACGGTGGTGTGCTTGTTCTTTCTTTCAGGTGCGGCGCCGGCCCTGGTCTGGATTTTGGGCCACTCATATGTGTTCTGGGGGGCGAAGAGGGCAGATGTTAGGCCAGAGGGCCGGCAATTGGGGTTTCCTAGACAGGAGGCCTGTGTCCGCTGGCTGGGAGTGTCGGGGATGTTGTGGAGTAGAATGATCCCGGAGGTGCATCGATTTGCACGTCTTGATCGGCCGCCTGACGTTCTAGTCCTGCACGTAGGCGGCAATGATCTAGGAGCCAGGTCTATGTTGGATGTGACGAAGGATATCAAGTTTGATATACTTCGTCTGCGCATGGCATTCCCGGACATGGTGATTGTGTGGTCCGACATGGTGGCTAGGACATCATGGAGGATGGCTAGGTCGTTAGAAGGTATCAATAGGGCCCGGAGAAAGATCAATCGGGATGTGGCTAGGTATTTAGTGAGGAATGGGGGGCTGGTGATACGGCATATGGAGTTGGAGGTGGATACATGGCGCTACCTTCGGGGCGACGGGGTGCACCTGAATGATGTGGGTATAGACATGTGGGCGTTGGGGATACAAGATGGCATCCAGAGGGCTCTTAGGGTGTGGAGGAGCACTCAATTGTAAAGGTTTTTTCAATTGGGTGCTGTGGCGGGTGTCTGGTCTTTGCAGGGGAAGGAGGAGACCTCGGGAAGAAGAGTTCAGGACCCGTCGTTGGTATGGGTCCTGATTGGGGGTTGCCAGTTAACAGAGGTTTAGCTGCAAGCATGGATAAAGAGGGCACTGCGGTCATGGTTGTCTCTGAGCCAGCATGTCGGCTTGAGGCCTATTAACAGATTTGAGAGGTACCGCAGTGCAATAGTTACACAGATGGAAAAGAAATCGAGGTTCCTGCAAAGATCGACACTGGGATTTTTGACTGATGGGTTTTTTCATAACAGACGTTTAGGTTATTGTTAATTAAAATATTATTTGAATAAATAAGGCTGCTACGGCCTATGTTTTCCCCAACGCCAGTGTGGTCTCGTTTACTTAGGTAAGGAGGGTTAATGTGGGGATTGTGAAGGGTTAAGTTAATGGAAGGTACATCTGTTATACTTTAGTCAAGCATCGCTCTTCAGTAATCACTTTAAACACATTGTTATGAGTTGGGCCACCGAGTGGGGGGGAGGAGAAAAAAAGGGGGGTTGAGGAAGGTAAATATGGAGCATACTTCAATACCAAGAGCTAGAAGCATATTGTCTATCTTACTTCACTGATCACAAAAAATGTGTATTATCTTAACCCTTTTTGTACCTGAAGAGCAAACTATCACTCTTCCCTTGTTCATTTTAGACATTTTAGCATACGTTGCACCACAGACAGAGGTATTTTCCAAGGGCATTTAACACTTGAACATGAAATACAGAACACCTTCTTAACTCTCCCGTTTCACTAAGCCTGAAGAGCAAACTATCGCTCTTCATATGTAAAAGAAATTCTACAGGTGCAAAGAAAACAAATAGATCTCTATTGATTCAGTCTGCTGCAATCAGATGTATGCCAAACTAGAGTGGTATAAGTGTAATATAACCAGTTGTGAATTGCGCTGACTACTATGTCCGATTTAAATAATTATTGTTTATCGTGCCAAAAAACCTAAATGCATATGTGTATAAATATCCCTTGCCGCTTGTGGGGAATCCCTACAATTAGTGCTCCCAATGCCTACTTATTAATCAATATAGTGTGCCAAACAAATCAAATACTAATACATCAAAAGATCTTTAAAATCACAATGTGCAATGTTCCCAAAAACTGTCAGTAAATAAATCAACCAGGTGTAGATGCCAAAAGCCTGTGCAATGTTCTCAATTTTTAACAGCAAAGTGCAAATGCAAATAATAAACTTATAGACCAACAGTAATAAGTGCATATGCTATCCTCCAGCCTGTTCCACTGTTTTGCCTTCCTCTGGATCAACTGTGGGTATAGAATTGGGTATATGGGATTGTACGATATTTTTTGTTTTATTTTTATTTATTTTTATGGTTGAACTGGATGGACTTTGTCTTTTTTCAACCTGACTAACTATGTAACTATGTAACTGTATCCATAAAGTGCAATGTGCAAAAAAATAGATATAATGACAAATATAAATCATTGGTGTGAAATCGCAAGTATAAATGAATGTCCTTAGTGAGTGATCTCTCCTTTTGCTGCTGTTCCTATTCCGCCAGCAGCTTTTCATATTGTTGGGAAAAGCTGCTGGCGGATCTATTGCAACGGAGTGGTTATCCTGTAATGAACCAAAGGCGCACACATATATCCATCTGGTGAGTGGCCATTTTTACTAGACGGTAGTGGCGAGCACTTTAATGGTGGAAGTAGAAACATTGAACACTGAATCACGAAATTGATTTATTAACTGACATTTTTTGGGAACATTGCACATTGTGATTTTAAAGATCTTTTGATATATTAGTATTTGATTTGTTTGGCACACTATATTGATTAAAAAGTAGGCATTGGGAGCACTAATTGTAGGGATTCCCCACAAGAGGCATGGGATATTTATACACATATGCATTTACGTTTTTTGGCACGATAAACAATCATTATTTAAATCGGACATAGTAGTTATCGCTCTTCATAGGTCGCTTTGACCGCATAGATGTAAGTGGCGTCACCGAACGGGAGTGAGTGGAGGTGGAAAGCATAAGGATACCCACGACAGGAGGCATAATAGTTATATGTCTTTATTGATTGCAAAAATGCATTATTTTTCTAAAAAAGGCTGTAAGTTCCACTCTTTGTTTAAGCTCAGATGCGCCATAAAATTCAAGTAGTAGATCCACATCTTCTCCTTTTGGAGGAGAATTGTGTCAAAATCCCCTCTTCTTGGGGGTAGATTTAGTACATAAATTCCTTTCACTTTTAGCCCTTTGGGGTCCCCATCATGGAATTGAGCAAAGTGCAAGGGAATAGGGCGGTCCTCCTCCTTTTTATTCTTAATGCTACCGATGTGCTCGCCAATTCTAATGCAGAGTTTTACCGACATAGATTTTATTACATGGACATGTAAGCATGTAAATGACTCTAGCAGTTGAGCAATTCACGAACAGTTTAATCTTATATTTTTTACCTCTGCATGAATTGGCGAACACATCGGTTTTGTGAACATATTTACAAATATTGCAATGCCCACAGGCGTACATACCAGCTGGTGGTTTTGAGTTTGTGAGCCAGTTTTTATTTTCAGTTCTTTTGTACTCAGAATGAACCAGGACATCATTTAGATTCCGCGCCCTTCTTGCCGTCAAGAGGGGTTTAGGACCCACCGTATCGACAATCAGGGGGGGGGACCTCAAAACATGCCAGTGCCTCTCCAGAATGTTTTTAACTTGGGTCCATTGGGACCCAAATTTGGTGATGATTCTCGGAAAGTTCACTTCCATGCTTGGTACTCTATTTTGGGGTTTCAAGAGGTGTTCACGTTTACATTTCAGGGCTTTTGATTTACCGTAGCTTTTTTCAGGGGCTGATGTGAATAACCCCTCTCCCTGAAGCGTTGGTACATATCCTCTGCTTCTTCCAAGAATTGTGTTTCTTCAGAACAGTTCTCCTGATCCAGAGGAACTGTCCAGTTGGTATTCCATCGATGAGCGATTTAGGGTGATGACTTTGGGCCAGAAGGAGGGTGTTTTCTGCTGTTTCCTTACGGTAGCTTCTAATCACTATCCCCTTATTGGCCTTAGTTAGTTGTAGGTCTGGGAAGGATAATGTTTCCTCATGGTATGTATGAGTCAATTTGATATTCCTATCATTAATGTTGAGTTGGGACAAAAAGTCCTTAAGTTCTTCAGCGGTGCCTCCATATCATGAGGACATCATCGATGTACCTCAGCCACAGGTGACAGTGGCTGAGGTACATCAAGGATTTAAACACCACCTCCTCCTCCCAGAGGCCCAGGTGGAGGCACGCATATGATGGAGCCCAAGGCACCCCCATACATGTGCCCCTTAGCTGGTGATAGTATTTTCCGAGGAACTGAAAGAAATTGTTGTTGAGCATGAATTGTAAAAGCTCAACCACAAATTTGTTATGTGCCCCCATTTGAGGGTATTCTTGTTCCAAGAAATGTACTATTGCTGCAATCCCCCATTCATGGGGAATTGATGTGTATAAACTTTCAACATCGATCCCCACCAGGAGTGCATCTTCTGGGACATTCAAGTGTAGTACTTTTAAAAGGATATCCCTACTATCTTTTACAAAGGAGGGAAGGTGATTGACCATGTCTTTAATTAGGGAGTCTACATATTTCCCCGCCTTTTTAAGGGGGCCCTTGATGGCTGAAACAATGGGCCTCCTAGGGGGCGGGTTAGGGATTTATGTAATTTAGGTATGATATGAAAGGTCAGGATGGTGAGGTCCTTGATCCTTAAAAAATCGTACTCCTTTATAGTAAGCAGGCCCGCCTCTAAACCTAGTTTGAATTTAGTGTTTAAGGCCCTGACAAGATTCGGGAATGGAGTCTCAGTGAGTCTCCTATATGTGGAGCCTTCGCCAAGCAGCTTCAATGCTTCCTCCTCATAAAAAGTCTCACTCATAAAGACTACATTCCCTCCTTTGTCGCTTTTCTTAATAACCAGATTAGGTGCTTCCGCCAAATCTCGCAGGGCTTTCCTTTCCTCACTAGTTAAGTTGTTAGGGCCAATCCAGTCCCAATTGACCTTACTCAGGTCCCTTTGTACAAGGTCTAAAAATACCTTAAGCCATTTATGTTTGGACAGGGTTGGCATTTTAGTAGATCTAATACTAAGGTTAGCATTTCTTCTGATTGGCTGAGCTATTTTTTCCTCCTGATCATTATAAACATTTTCATCCAACAAAGCTACAAGATTTTCTAGTGCTTCCTTTTATTTACTATCTAGACTCTCTTTCGCGGTTTCCTGATTATTAGGTTTCTTTTGGTGCCATAGTTTGACCACTTCCCGCCCGGCCTATAGCAGAATGACGGCCGGGCAGTGGTTTCGTTATCCTGACTGGGCGTCATATGACGTCCAGCAGGATAACAGCCGCCACTCACACGTGGGGGTGCGGTGTGTCAGTCTGACACACCGCTACACCGATCTCGGTAAAGAGCCTCCGACGGAGACTCTTTACCACATGATCAACCGTGTCCAATCACGGCTGATCACAATGTAAACAGGAAGAGCCGTTGATCGGCTCTTCCTCGCGTCTGATAGACGCGAGTAGAGGAGAGCCGATCGGCGGCTCTCCTGACAGGGGGGGTTCGCA
This sequence comes from Rana muscosa, assembly GCA_029206835.1. Lineage (NCBI taxonomy): Eukaryota > Metazoa > Chordata > Amphibia > Anura > Ranidae > Rana > Rana muscosa. The sequence goes on along the minus strand of JARGYO010005594.1, from coordinate 107,211 downwards.
CTGATTGTTCATCAGCGCAGCCCCCCCTTGGATGCCCACACTGGACCACCAGGGAAGCCGCCAGGACCATCAGGGAAGCCTTAAACATGTGGATGGCCAGGTACATCCCCCATGGCCATCCACATGTTCAAAAACATGCCAAATATGTGCCAATCAGTGCCCACAAATGGGCACTGACTGGCACCATAATAGTGAAATAAAAATACAGTGATGCCCAGCAATGCCCCCTACCAGTATCCAGTGCCACCCATCAGTGTACTTCAGTGCCACTTATCAGTGCCCATCCATGCCCTCCTATCAGTGCCCATATGTGCCAACTATCAGTGCCACCCATATGTACCCATCAGTGCCACCCATAATTAACCATCAGTGCCGCCTATGAGTGCCCATCAGTGCCGCCTATGAGTGCCCATCAGTGCCGCATATGAGTGCCCATCAGTGCCGCATACCAGTGCCACCTATCAGTGCCCATCAGTGCCGCCTATCAGTGCCCATCATCAGTGCTTATCAGTGCCACCTCATCAGTGCCGCCTTATCAGTGCCAGTCAGTGCAGCCATATCAGTGCCCGTCATTGAAGAAGAAAACGTATTTATTTACAAAAAAAATTAACAGAAACAAATAAAAACATTTTGTTTTTAAAAAAATTCAGTCTTTTTTTATTCGTTGCGCAAAATATAAAAATCGCAGAGGTGATCAAATTACCACCAAAATAAAGCTCTATTTGTGGGAACAAAATGATAAAAAAATTGTTTGGGTACAGTGTTGCATGACCACGCAATTGTCATTCAAATTGCGACAACGCTGAAAGCTGAAAATTGGCCTGGGCAGGAAAGTGCGTAAGTGCCTGGTATTGAAGTGGTTAAAAAGGGTTTTCCTCAGGAAAAGATTATTATCCTTAAAAACTTCAACTTTGTTCATTGGGGAAGTGGGAGAAAAAGACAGACCCTTTGTTAAAAGTTTTATGTGATTATCATTTAGTTGGAACTCAGACAGGTTCACTACTTTTAAATCTTGTGTTTGATCAACAACTCCATTATTTAATATCTCTTTTGGTTCCTTAGTCTCCCACTCCTCTGGTTTTTTACCACCACCTCCTTGACCTTTCCTTTTCCTTCTATGGCGCTTTTTCCTCCATCCTTTGTCTTTTTCTCGGTTAACATTTGTTTGGGATCTAGGGCTAAATTCTTCCCTTCTAGCTCCTCTAAAAAAAGTACTGTGTATACTCGAGTATAAGCCGACCTGAATATAAGCCGAGGCACCTAATTTTACCACAAAAAACTGGGAAAACTTATTGACTCGAGTATAAGCCTAGGGTATCCATCTGCATGCCTCACTGTGCCTCACTTTGCCTCACTGTGTCCATGTGCATGCCTCACTGTGTCCATGCCTCACTGTGCCCATGCCTCACTGTGTCCATGACTAGACTGACGTTTAAAATTGGAGTCTATGGAAGGGGTGATCGGCTTTGAAAAATCGGTGCTCCCTGGCCGTAGATCCTCCGGACAAAAAACTTTTCACACTTGTAGAGGAGAACTGGGGCTACATGTGTGCCAAGTTTCGGGTACAGGAGACCTATGACCGGCCAGTACCAGGTCCCCAAATTCACAGAAGAAATGACCGTTTAACATGGGAGTCTATGGAAGGGGTGCCCGGGTTTGAAAAATCGGTGCTCCCCGGCCGCAGGTTCCCCGGACAACAAACTTTGCACACTTATAGAGGAAAAGTGGGGCTACATGTGTGCCAAGTTTGGCCAGTACCGGGTCCCCAAAGTCCGGGAGATCAGGCGCAAAATGGTGACTCGAGTATAAGCTGAGGGGGCATTTTCAGCACAAAAAAAATGTGCTGAAAAACTTGGCTTATACTCGAGTATATACGGTAACTGATTTATATATGTTTTCCCTCTCTTGATCGCTGTCTGATGATGAGCCCGTTCTGTTTTTTTGGCTGTGATGTCTTGCTCTAAAGCCCCATGACTGGCTCATACTCCTACTTTGTTTAGTTAAGTCAAATACTTCACCACTCTCCCAGTCAAGTAGATTCTGCTGAAACTTTTCCTGTTTAGTATATTTTATATATATTTTTGTATTCTTTCAATTTCTTTCTTGAGAAACTCATTGTTTTTTTCAAAGTCTGGTTCATCTTTATGGGGTTTTAATTGTTTGGCACTACTTTCTAGTTCTTCATGGATTTCTTGTAATTGTCGCTCTTCTTCTGCAACAATAAGTCGCATTAGGTTAAGACCCCTATTTAGGCATTCTTCTTTCCAGATTTCTAAAAATCTATGGGTGTGAAGATGTTCCGCCGGGGTAACCCTCTCTCTTAGGCCCATCGGTATGACTTTATTGGATATGTGTGATTTAAGGGAAGAGATGTCCCATTTCCTATTCAGGAATTTGATCGTTGACTTTTTGTGGTTTTTAAAGAATTTTTTGAGAGGTTCCCTTTCAGTGTCTATATTTTCTCAAATCCTAGAAAAAGCTGTTTCAATTTCACGGTCTATGTCGGCATCAATAATATAGGCCATTGTGCACTCAATGTATATTAACCTCCCTGGCGGTAATCCCAAGCGTGACTCGGGGTTGTTTTTTTTTGCTAGGATCGGTAACCCCGAGTCACGCTCGGGGTAACATTGCAGAGCCCGCAGCGGAGTTTCCTTACCTTCTCCTGGCGATCCAACAATGATGTCCTCTGCTGTGATCGCCAGCGAGATCACCGGCGAGTGTCGGCACTTCCTGGTTCCGTTCCCTGCGAGCCGCAGCGTCACATGGGAGCGGAACTGGGCGGCAAATTTAAAAGTTCACACAACACAAACACAAAAATAAAAGAGGTTATATTGTATCTGATTACACTGTATTACACTGTATCATCTCTGATCACCATACAGTGCCCTGTACAGTGCCCCCTTGCCTGTCATCTGTGCCCATAAAAATATGTCATAAAAAAAGCACCACTTTACCAAAAGGGCGCTTTTGGACCAGATGAGTGACAGCGGCAGCGACACGGAGTTGCTCGCAGAAGTGAGCGATAGTGAGTCATAGGGAGATTTGTCATCTGACACTGACACCGACACGGATTTGGCAAGTGACAACGGCGATGATCCTGCACCTGACCTCAGCGATGTGCGCACTTGGTGCCCTATAGACTCCGATACGGACCAGGTAGCGCCCCCAAGATTTCCCTTCACTGGATCACCTGGGATGAAGGTAGATGTGGAGTGTGACAACCCTCTGGCATACCTGCAATTATTTCTCACTGAAGAGGTAATTGAAAAAATTGTCACAGAGACAAATCGTTATCATGATCAGCAATCCGCTACGCTGCATGCCAGATTTTCCCGAAGCAGAAAGTGGGAACCGGTGACGAAAGAGGACATCGGGCAGTTTCTGGGACTCATCATTCTTCAGGGGGTGGTGTGGAAACCACTCCAGAAATGGTACTGGACCACCAATAAGCTACTCCGTTTTTTTAGCACCGTGATGTCTGAATACCGTTTTTCCCTCATCATGAACTATTTCCACTTCGCAAACAATGAGGAGTTTGATGACGCCACGCATCCTGCGCCCAAGCTAAAAAAAATCTGGGAGGTATGACAAATGATCGTGGCCAATTTCCAGCGGACCTACGTGCCAGAAAGGAACGTCAGCGTGGATGAAAGTCTGATGGCCTACAAGGGACGCCTAAGCTGGATACAGTACATTGCATCCAAAAGAGCGCGGTTTGGCATCAAATTCTTTATGCTCTGTGAGTCATCCACTGGATACATCTGGAATTCGGTCATTTACACCGGTAAAGGCACGAAGTTCAACTCCAGGTACAGTGGCTATGGGATGGCCACATCATCTGTCCTTACACTGCTGGAGCCATTGCTGAACCAGGGATATTGTGTGACCACGGACAACTTCTACACATCTCCGGAACTGTATGAGGTTTTGCTACAAAATAAAACTGATGGGTATGGTACCGTTAGGCCTAACCGACGTGGCATGCAATCTATGTTTGGCAAGAAAAAAACTAAAAACAGGAGAAATGGTTGCCTGGCAGAAGGGTAAGATGATGGAAATGCGATGGCGAGACAAAAAGGACGTGCGTCTCATGAGTACTGTGCACAATACCTCCACTCCCCTGGTCCACACAAGAGGTGGGAAAGATCTGCTGAAGCCGCAAGTTGTGATGGATTATAATAATACAATGGGAGGTGTCGACAGAGCCGATCAGGCAATGACATTTTACCCGGCTATGCGCAAACAGCAGAAAAAATATTATAAAAAGATTTTCAGGCATCTTCTGGAACAATGCCTTTGGAATGCGTATATCCTATACAAAGCAAAGAGTGGCATGCCTCTTGTTCATTCCGACTTTATCTGGAAGGTGGCTGAGCAGATTTTTGTCAACCACCAGATGCCATCAGTAGCTGTGAACAGACCCGGACGACGTGCTGTTGGCGTTGTCAACCCAGAACGCCTGACTGGACGTAATTTTTTGGACTATATACCGCCAACCGCAAAAAAGGAAGCACCTACCAGGATGTGCATGGTCTGCTGTTCCAAGAGAGATGCCAATGGAAAGAAAGTCCGAAAAGAAACAAGATACCATTGTCCAGATTGCGACGTTGGACTTTGTCTAGTTCCATGCTTTAAAATGTATCACACTCAGGATGTGTATTGAATTTTCTTTGTTTGACAAATGTCATTATTTTCTTCTACATTATTGAATAAAATTATATTACTTACCGTATTAGATTATAATTCATGATTTTGTGTTTCAAATTTATCACATCAGGGATGTCTACTAGAGTCTTCTTTGGTCAGGTTTAAGAAAGTAATTACTAAGAATTGCAGGCCTACAGTATATAACGCCAAATTTCCATGCAAAATAATTGTACTGCTTTTGGTACATAATTCCAGACAGAATCATACCGCCAGGGAGGTTAACTGTGTGGTACGTTTTGGTCCCAAAATTTTATATTGTTATTCGTGTGTGGCGGGATAACAAAAAGGCAATAGAACGGATCAGATTAATCCACATTTTTCATTAATCTGTGTGTGTTTTTCAATATAATTAAACTTTTTTGAATCAATCATTGTGTCCTAGTAGTGGTCCTCTTGGGAGAACTATATTCTCTCTTTTTTGTCTTATTACCTAATGATCCTGCCAGTACTTCCATTACTTACTAGCCATGCCATCCAGCAGTTACAGTTACAGGAAGTCCCAGTCCTAGCTGCAAAATGGTCAGAGCAGCTGTCAGTCGACCAGTGGGAGAAAACCATACTGCACGTCGAGAAAGTAGGTCATGCTATTAAAGAAGGTGCTACAGAGAGCACAAAGACAGGATGAACAGGTATTTGTTAAAGGAATAATCACACCAATATGACAAACCCTTCACAACTACTTACAAGGCAAAGGGGGAGTTATTTATACAGCTTTAGTATTTTGGTTTAGACAATGCAGAGACAATAAGGAAAATTAGTACATTCGTAATATGTTTTTCCTAGGTGCACCAAAGTGAGAAACACAAAAAAAAAAAAACAATATAAAATCAAAAATATTTTATTGTTACATAGTCATTAAAAGAAACCCAAAAGGGTTCTAATTAGCATTAAACAGATTAAATACATTTGAAAGTGTGTGGTAGCGTGTGTTTTTTTTTCCTCTTCTCCCCTACTACCTCTTTTAACAATGGATAAGGTGAAGTTTTGCTCCTTTAATGCTAGAGGCCTTAATTCTCCCTCTAAAAGAAATTTTAAATGTATTCCATAAACAGAAGATCAGTATTATCTTGTTTCAAGAAACACATTTTCGTTCAGATCACATTCCCAAAATAAATAATAGAAACTATCCAACATGGATTCATGACACATTTCCATACTCAAAATCCAGAGGAGTATCTATTGCAATTCACAAAGATATACCCCATCAAATTTTACAAAACTGGAAGGGGAAAGACGGCAGATCCCTAACTATAAGGATTCTGCTTTCTGGATGCAATGGATAAAGCGGAAGGAACAATAATAATTGGAGGAGATTTTAATTTTATAATGGGTTCAAAAATAGATACTAAAGCAACCCAATCACACAGAAATAAAAGCCAGTTATAAGAATTGAAATATTTATTGGAAAAATATCAAATGGTAGACATATGGAGGGCTCAACATCAGACGGAAAAAAAATTCTCGTATTATTCAAATTGTGACAGCAGGAAGGTAAAGTCACCTGGTTGCATCCAGGGGGGTAGATATATTTCGCCCAGATTCAGGCTTTACGCCGACTTATACAACTAGGTGGAGAGTTGTATAAGCCCAGCTGAGGATAGTGGGCTCATGGATGACTCATACCTCTAGGGAGAGTGTGGGGCGTCGTGCAGACAGGGAGTTGATGAGACCAGCTGAAGCTTGTCAGCTCATTTAGGCCTCTATAAGAACTCCCAGCTTCATTAGATGTTAGCTCATGCCTGGAACCAGACCTGTGTGGACTGTCTAGGGAGAGTGAACCCCTGTGCGGTGAGACAAAGCCTGTGTGGCTATTTGCTTGGACATTTAAAACCAGGGACTTAGGGACTAGGACAGCACTAGGCTGATCCCAGTTGTTAGTTAGGAAACCTGTATGTTTAGTCAGAGGTCAACTTGACCAGGATTTATTTTGTTTATGTTTCTTTTGCTTTGCTGTGTTTTGTCACTGTAAATAGAAAATAAACCGCACCTTTTTGATTTTGAAAACCACAACCTCCGTTTTGCTGGGCCTGTTTTGTGTGGGGAGCCCATCCCGGGGGTCACACACACCCGCTGCCGAGCTAACCCCCTCACAGTTGGTGGAGAACCAGTGGCAGTTTTTTTTTAAGCCAGCATGGAGGAGATACTGAAGCAGCTGGCTCTAGCAAATGCCAATCAACAGCAGACAAATGCAAGTTTGCAAAAGAGCCTTGCAGCTCATCAACAGAGCCTTGCAGCTCAACAACAGAACTTCGCAGCCCAGCAGCAAGCTCATCAACAGAGCCTTGCAGCCCAGCAGCAGACAAACGCAACTTTGCAACAGAGTCTGGAGGCTCAGCAACGAGCCCAGCAGCAATCTGAGGTCCGCTTCATAGACCTGTTGCAGAAGCAAGAGCAGAGACTACAACAACAGATGGAAGCAGTAATGCAGTAACGTCCGCAGACCAGTGAGGAAAGCCGTCCCACTAATACCGCGTCCTTTGGGGTGAGTCGTTTATTGACAAAAATGACTGGAGAGGATGATCCAGAGGTATTTTTGACCACATTTGAAAGGACCGCTGAAAGAGAAAAGTGGCCTGAGGAGCAGTGGGCTGGACTGGTGGCTCCTCTGTTAACTGGTGAATCGCAGAAAGCTTACTATGACCTAGAGCCTAACCAAGCAAAAGACTATGTGATGCTAAAAGCTGAAATATTGGCAAGGCTGGGTGTCACCCAGGCTGTCCGGGCTCAGCGTGTGCATAACTGGACTTTCCAGCTTGGAAAACCCCCCAGGTCTCAAATGTATGATCTCATTCACCTGAGCAGAAAGTGGCTACAGCCAGAGACTTTGTCCGCACCAAAGATTGTGGAACGTGTTGTAATGGATCGGTTTTTGAGAGCTCTTCCTACTGCCATCCAAAAGTGGGTAAGCCATGGAGACCCAGAGACGGCCGATGGTCTTGTGGATCGTGTGGAGAAATACTTGGCTACAGAGAACCTGACGGCCTCTTCCAGAGACACTCGGACTTTCCACCCTAAGACCAGACCATCCCCAGGGGCGGATAAGAGGATTCCAAGGGGTGAGGGTGGAGAGAGTGAGAGGGTGGGAGCTCTACCCCAAGTTTGGCGAGAACAGCCTGGGAAATCAGCGGCTCAAGAGGCAGCAAGAAGGATCGTTTGCTACCGCTGCCGGCAAGCGGGACATATTGCAGCCAATTGCCCGGTTGTGGAGGAACCCATGCAGTGTGACTTTCTGACGGGCAGACGTCAGTCGCTGTGTGCGACAGTCGCATGCACTGCCATTCGAGGAACTGAGAAACATTTATGCAAAATGTGTGTTAATGGTAGAAATGTTGTGGTATTGCTGGATTCAGGTAGCCTTGTGACCCTGATAAAGGCTGAGTTAGTTAAAACAGAGGTCTCTGGGAATAGCAAGGTAGCTGTTATTTGTGTGCATGGGGACACCCGAGAGTATCCAGTGACTACAGTGTGTTTCGAGACCCCCAAAGGTACCCTCTCTCATCCAGTGGGCTTAGTATCTCCGTTACCGCATGACGCCATTGTGGGAAGGGATTTTCCGAAGTTCTGGGAACTGTGGGATGATCCTGAGCCCCTCACTGGTGCCCCTATGTACCAGGAATGTGATAGCCAGAACTCCCCTGAGAGTGGTGAGGACTCTCCGGAATTTCCCTTATCAGTATTGGCAGGGGAGACTCAAGAAACTGGAGAGGAGCCCACCTCCTCAGACGAAAACCTACCGTCTGTGGAGTTTTCTGATCTTGAGGTTCACAGGGAAAACTTTGCCACAGAACAGTTGAAAGACCCCGCCCTAATAAAGGCACGGGAAAACGTAGTGAAAATAGATGGCGAGTTAGTGAACCCAGATAATACCTGCACTTACCCATACTTCAGCGTAGAGAAGGACCTACTGTATCGGGTGGCAAAAAGGGCAGAAGAAACCGTTGAGCAGCTTGTGGTGCCCAAACCTTACAGGAAGTTGGTGTTGGAGTTGGCCCATGGGCACATTCTTGGAGGTCATCTGGGGACAGAGAAAACCCGAGAGAGGGTATTACAGAGATTCTATTGGCCGGGGGTGATGAAGGACGTAGAAAATTATTGTTCCTCCTGCCCTGTGTGTCAGAGGTCGGCCCCGATGCCACATTTCCGTAGCCCGCTGGTCCCTCTACCCATCAGTGTAAAGGAGAGGACACTCAGCAGCTGTTTCCACATCTGGACTCTGGAGCACTATATTGTGGGCCACCAGAACCACCTTTTTAGGGTGCCCCACACAGGTGCATCAGTGCATTTTTGGGGTGCCTCCATGTGTAAAAAATGTCATCAAAAGGTGAATAGTCAAGATTAGTATATTTTGAAATAATGTCTTCAGCTTGTAACTCGGCCCAAACAGACACTTGTACCCCACTTCCAAGCAATGTATCATGTTTCTATTTTTTAGCTAAAATATCTGTGTACTAAGTATACCTTTTGTTTCATTCTCATAGGGGAGAGAAGACTGGGAGGACACCACTCCAGGGAGCACAGGAACCCCACACCTTCTAAAGAACCTCAACCTCACTAAGAACACCAACCTGAGGATGTTGAGGAAGTTGAAGAGGTGGAGGAAGGAGAAGTGGAGGAAGGAGAAGTGGATGACGTGTTGGAACTTGTCACCACAACAGGTCAGTATCTGTCACCACAGCTTCAGGTAAGAGATGTAGGCCTGCAGAGTTATAATACCTTTTGTATTTTTTTATAGGGGATGAAAATGTTGTTGTGAAAGAAAGTACGCGTTTCTCTGCTGAGAGTGCCCTACGAATCATCCAGCAAGTGATGGAGTGTAGTACAGAACTGGACAGAATTAAGCAAAGAATGAATGTGATGGATCAAACCTTTAAGGACATCCTAGATGTTTTGGGGTGAATTGAATAAGGGACAAAACACCACATTTTTTTTCCTATTGTTCTTCCCCCAATTTTACGCTTTTAGACAATCAATCAAGCCAAAATTTGAAGATGCACACAGTGTGTCAACATGTGCCATCTGCCATCAGGGGATATCCATGTACGGGTTTTGGGGGTGCAACCCCTTCCTCGCATCTCAAGTAGGTGAAAGGAAGAATGGGTTGCACCCCCAAAACATGTCGATTGATCACCCCTGATGGCAGATAGCACATGTTGACAATAGGGATCAGGAGGCAAAAAACCCTTTTTAAAAAGACTCTAAATTGTGTGTATCTTCAAATTTTGGCTTGGTCAGGGGTGCCAACACCCCATATTATGACGGGCAGATAGAGACATTTTTTGTAAAATTGAATGTCTGATATTGCCAAGAAGTATACAGTGTTGTAGTTTGTTGTATGGTAATGATGGTTTTGTATTTTCTTACCCAAAAAAAAAGGCCTGTTTCTGGCCAAAACCCCCAAAAAAATAGTAACCCCAAAAAAAATATTTACCATGTGTGTGAATGTGCACAGAGTAAAATGTTTGAACAACAACAAAGTGTAGCTTCTTTTTCAAATACGCTCTAACCTTCTTTGTGTATATTTTTGGTGTTAATAGTGAAATGGTTGGTATTTACTAAAGGAAAATACACTTGGCACTACAAATGCACTATGACAAACTAGGAGACCGCAAAAAAAAAAAAAAAACACTAATACATCAGATTAAACCAGATATTTATTTTGTTCTTTCTCCCAAATTTGTTAGACATGGCCTGGCATAGGAATTGCCCCCCTACCTGTGAAATATTCTACATATTTCTGGCAAACCTCATGGGCATTTTGGGGGGGCAAGCCAGGACGGCCAGATTCTAGGCCCGGCAGGGTATTGCCACTTGAAAGTCCTGCCTCAGACACAATTGAGGCCATATAATTTGTGGATTTCCTTATAAGAAAATTGTGTAGCACACAGCAACAGAAGACTACGTAGTTCAGTTTGTACTCTGCCAAGTTAATTGGTGTCATGAAAAGGCGGAACCGGCTGGCTATTATCCCAAAGGCATTCTCCACGACTCTTCGGGCCCTGGCCAGCCGGTAGTTGAACACCCTCTTCTCCGGGGTCAGGGTCCTCTGGGGAAATGGCCTCATGAGATGCAGTCCCAGTCCAAAGGCTTCATCAGCCAAAAACACAAACTCTGTCTGGCTGAAGGATCCCCCATCGGACATCCGGCCATTCTTCCCCACATCCACATAGAGGAATTCATACTGTGCTGACACCACCGCCATCAGCACAATACTATGAAACCCCTTGTAGTTGTAGAAGTAGGACCCAGAACGGGGTGGCGGCACGATGCGGACGTGCTTCCCGTCAATGGCTCCCCGCAGTTGGGGAAGTCCCACCGTGTGGAAAACTCAGATGCCACAGTCTGCCATTCCTGTGGCATGGAAGGAAGCTGTGGAGTCAAACAAGATAAAAAAATATTAGTACTTTTGCACATAACATTGCAAGCAGATTATACTAAAAAACATTCTTGACCAACATCATTATAAGTTTCCGTTTAATGTGTTTTAAAATACTCAAATAGAAGGCTCAAGTATCATATTCATCACCCCCTCTGATAGTCCATTGTAAAAATATTGGGGAGGTGCTAGATGAGTTTGGGAATGCTCAAAAATAAGGACAATTTAAATTTTTATAAAGTTTAGGGGGTGATTAGCGGGGGGGGGGGGTAAAGCACTACAATGGAGCTGAAAAAATACATTGGGAAGTGACTCGGCTAGGTGTGTTTGGGCACAGGATAGCATTGCAGTGGCGGTGCGTCCATAGTGGGTGCAGGAGCGCTGCCCCCTCTCTCTCCTGCGCCCATCACTCAGAACAATACATAGGTTCATGCCTTGCATGAACCTATGTATTGTCGATGCCGCCCACTATTAAGGTGGATGACCCCCTGTTGAGCGACGGCCATCTGAATAACAGCGGCTGGTTGGTTTTTGGAAGTGCCTATCAGAGCCAGCGGCTATGATAGGCTTCCCGATTACAGCCTGAGGGCTGTAATTGGCTTCCAAAAAGTTAACCAGGGGACGCAGGGGGGGTGCGTTCCTTGGTTAAACACTGACAGGCTCCTCAGCGGCTATGATAGGCTTCCCGATTACAGCCTGAGGGCTGTAATTGGCTTCCAAAAAGTTAACCAGGGGACGCAGGGGGGGTGCGTTCCTTGGTTAAACACTGACAGGCTCCTCAGCCAATCATGTTCACTGGGTCTGGTTACCGGTAACCTGATTGGCTGATGCAACATCGAGGGCGGGAGAAGACATCGAGGAGAGAAGGACGGCACTGACCAGAGGAAGGTAAGTGCAGGGCTGGGGGGGGGGGGGGGCAACTGGTGGCGTTTGATCGGCACAGTGGCTGCGTTTAATGGGCACAGTGGCGGCAATGTTTTTTTTTATTTAAACATTTTTTGGCTGCCCCCCAAACATTTTTAGCACCAGCCGACACTGCTGGAGAGGTTAGTGAAGGGAAATATGCATGGAGGAGAAAAAAGGGGCATTTAAAAGCTTACAGCATGCATGAGGACAAAGGGGACATTCTCAGCATATTACAATCATGGTAATTAGGGAAGGATGAAAGAAATACAATACATTAGCATACATGAAATACATAGAATGTGATGTTAAAGGAGAAAACTTACCCTAATATAGTCCTCCTGCAGGACTTGGATAATGGCAGAACAGATCTCTGGGATTATGACGCCCAGAGCTTGGGGGGAGATGCCTGTCGTGAACTTCAGGTCCTGCAGACTTCTCCCTGTCGCCAGGTAGCGTAACGTGGCGATGAGCCTCTGCTCAGCACTGATGTCTTCCCGCATAACGGTGTCCTGCCTGGTAATATAGGGGGACACCAAAGCCAACAGATGCTGAAAAACGGGGTCAGACATCCGCAGAAAATTCCTGTAGTCCTCAGGATTATTCTCCATGATCTCCCGCAGCAGAGGCATATGACAGAATTGGTCACGCTGGAGCAACCAATTCTTGGTCCATGAACTCCTCACCCTGTTCATGGACTCGTCTTGGTCCAAGACAAGCAGACCAACACCAAGCGCACGCACAGCACGAACTCTATGACGAGAACGTACCCGCGACATGGCTTTGAGACGGTCGTCTGATCAGAACGCACTTAAGAACAGCAAGGCCTATGAAGAACGAACTGAAAATCAGAAACGAACGGGCAAGAACGCACTGTAAAACAGATACGACCTGCCTACACACCCTGAAAGACAAGATACGAACCCACAAGCACAAACTGAACCGCAGAAAACGAACTGAAAGCACGAAGACTGAAAAGCGCGAATCGTCTCTTCCCAAACTTTTACTTCACTCGTGGTAACACGAGATCAGCAAAAGCAGCCCAAGGGGTGGCGCCATTGAAATCGATCTTCCCCTTTATACTGCCGTCGTACGTGCTGTACGTGACCGCGCAGAACAACAACGAGATTTGGAATTGACAGTGTGTATGCAAGGAAAGCTTGACAAGAATCTCGTCGAGAAAAACTACGGGTTTTTTACGACGAGAAACTTGGTCGTGTGTACGAGGCCTTACTCCCAGGACTTCTCCCCTCCTGCACACATTTCCACTGTTAACTATTAGTCTTTCCGCCTCATCATCTTCACTGCACATAAAGGAATACTCTAAATAGTCCTATATGCTTGCTGACTTGCTGAACTGTTAATAGGCCAGGGGCCTGCAGTACCCATTCTTAGTACCTAGTTGATTAGCAGTGTACATTAGTTGGTGGACTACTGATCCCAGCTAGCCTGACTTGCAAATCCTGTGCCCGCAGGCTACATCGATTTGACACAAAACCCCACAGTCTCTCCTCTGGCCTAGCACCCAGCTCCCCTGGCATGCCTCTTCCAGATATCCACTGTGGCACACTCACTGACCTTCTCCTGCCCTGGGTCCATGATGAAGAACTGGACATGCGTTCCAATCACTTCTCCAACCCCTCTATTCCAGGACACCTCCTCCATGACCATGTAAGGATGAGGCTCCCTCCCAGCTCTCCTGGGCTCCTCCGCCGAGGCGTGCACCCCCACCCAGATGGGGATGACCCTCCTACTGTGATTTAGCACTACATTCTTCCATTCTCCGACCCGACAACTCCCCCCCCCAGTGAGCTGGACCGGAGCTTATATGGGAGGCCTGCCCCCTGCCAATTCCAGTTGGGGATTGGTCAGGGCTCCTCACATGAGCTCCCTGTCACTCCAGCTCCCAGCCCTGCCCCTCTTCCAGAGCATTCTCCTTGGAAGCAGGGGAGGCGCCCAAGAACTGAAGCACAAGTGGTCACACCCACTGCTACACTAACCCTACCCCCAGATCAAAACAAGCAGGCCTAGCATGCAGCATAGGCCTGCCTAAATTTACCTGCCTGGCAGCGTACCTCACAAAAATCCTTATCTCTAGCACCTACCTATGGTAGAGGGTGCTACATATATAAAGTCCCATTCTTTGATGTTTGATTCCATGGGCATCTCATAAGTCCCCATCCCTATCCAAGTTCAATCTCTCTCAATAAAACATAAAAAATGTCTCTGGATGAATGACAAGTGAGTGCCTGGCTGGGGCAGGGTGACAGACGGACCACAATACTCACTGGGGTACTGCTGCACTGCTGCACATATACCATAGTTTGTGGACTATATAACTTTCACACAGACTAAATAATACACACTGATTTAGGTTATTTCTACCAAAGAAATTTAGCAGAATTTTGGCCTAAATATACAAAGAAATATTATTTATTTTCAAAACTTTAATTTTTATAGCAAAAACAATTAAAAACATTGGTGAGTAAACACCACCAAAAGAAAGCTCTATATGTCTCAAAAAATTATTGAAATTTTATTTAGGTACAGTGTTGAGTAATTGTCATTCAAAAATGTGTCAGCACTGAAATCTGAAAAACGGCCTGGGTACCTATGCAGTTTGCTTTTGATCATTTCTGCAGTGTTTTTGCACACGCGATTTTTGCCATGATTTGCGTTTTAAATTTTTTATGTTTTTTTTTGACCAATTTGTTGTTGGGCAGATTAAAAAGTGCAAAACACAAATCGCTGCAGGCTAAATTGCTGCAAAATTGCAGCAAAAATGCACTACATGCTTTTCTACAGCTCCTCCATAGAAGTCTATTGAACCAAAAAAGCACAGTTATGCATTTAAAAAAGTCCCTGACCTTTCCTAAAACGCAGTGGCTGAAAAAAGCATAGATGTAAATGTGTCCACTCCCATCGGAGACCATGTTAAATGAACAGTAGTGCGTTTCTGCAAAAAGTACCCAAAAATGCATAGGTGTGAACCAGGCCTTATTACCTAATGAAAAAGTATATTGATTGCCTGGATCAACTGTTAATTATTAATTAAAGTAGGAATTTTTAATATATATATATATATATATATATATATATATATATATATATATATATAATGTGTGTAGCGGGGTGTTCAATTTAAGGGAAGTGTCTGAGTGGTAACTAGGCTCAGACACATTAAATTGATAGGGTTCATGGACCATTTTTTGTTCTCAGGGGTTAATGCTTGTGATGTGTTCCCTGTGGCCGGAGGGTGGCGGTGCCATTCTGGGCCAGGGTTGAACTGCGGGCGCAGTGCTGTGCCTTTTGTGTCCCCTCTCGGCGGCTGTACAGTGGGGCGGGGAACCTGCTGTGCATGCCGGGAGAGGATATAAAAGGGGCGGACATCTTCTGAGAGGGGTCTTCGTCCGTCCACGCCCAGGCACCTTCAGCCTGGGTGTGTGGGAGTGTGGGAGTGTGGTTCGTCATCTCCGGGTGCCCTAGGCCCGGAGGCCTTGTTCCGGTTCCACCTCAAGCACCTTTAGCCTGGGGTGAGGTACTATCTCACCGCTCCTGTTCGCCTGGGCATGGAGGCCCAGGAGTTGTGGTGACGGCCTGGAGCCCAGCAGCCTTCGGGTGGGGTGCGCAAGGGATCGAGGAGTCCAGGGTGCCGCCTTGCGAGGGGACCCGCACCCTAAGAGAAGGGAGGATCCTGTTCCGAAGGACCGGTGCTGTGGACACGGTGAAGGAAGGGGTCTGTTGACTCTCTGGGGGGGATGTCTTCTCCCTAAAAGGGGCTATGTCCTAGGAAGGAAATTTATATTCACCAGGTCAGTGGCAGTGACCCTATCCACCAGGTCAGTGGCAGTGACCCTATCCACCAGGTCAGTGGCAGTGACCCTATCCACCAGGTCAGTGGCAGTGACCCTATCCACCAGGTTAGTGGCAGTGACCCTGTTCGCCAGGTCAGTGGCAGAGACCAACCTCATGGTCTGTGGCCGAGACCATGCGCCAAAACTGTTTGAGAATCTGAACAGTCCTAAAAGTTTGAGCTACGTTTGTGCCTGGACCTCCTCCACACCTTAAAGCTATCCTGTGTCTTTATTCCAACCTTTCGTTCATCCAAGAGAAAAATGTGTTGTGCAAGTGGAAAATAAAGATTGAGTTGGACTTTCAGCTGGTGTGGACATTTACGTTCCTGGGGAAGTCAAGGACTTGCATCTACACACTGTGGAGGTGATTATCATTCTCAGGAGGACTTTATGCCCCGGCTGCAGACAAGGCCCAAAAATAACACCGCCTAACCTCTTAACACGGGAGGGTACGGGCTTGTGGTGCGGTGTGCCCCTTTCTCCTAGGAGGAGCCGAGACAGACAAGGAGAAGGGGGTTTGTGCACTACATTTATATATATTAAACGCAGCCACTGTGCCCAAACGCCACCGGTTTGCCCCCTCAAATACAGCCAGTTTGTTTCCATATATAGCCAGTGTGCCCCCATATATATACAGCCAGTGTGCCCCCATATACAGCCAGTGTGCCCCCATATACAGCCAGTGTGCCCCCATATATATATATATATATATATATATAGCCAGTGTGCCCCCATATACAGCCAGTGTGCCCCCATATATAGCCAGTGTGCCCCATATACAGCCAGTGTGTCCCCATATATATAGCCAGTGTGCCCCCATATACAGCCAGTTTGTCCCCATATACAGCCAGTTTGTCCCCATATACAGCCAGTTCCCCCCCCCATATACAGCCAGTTCCCCCCAAATGCAGCCAGCTTGTCCCCCATATACAGCCAGTTCCCCCAAATGCAGCCAGTTTGTCCCCCATATACAGCCAGTTCCCCCCAAATGCAGCCAGCGTGTCCCCCATATACAGCCAGTTCCCCCCAAATGCAGCCAGCGTGTCCCCCATATACAGCCAGTTCCCCCAAATGCAGCCAGTTTGTCCCCCATATACAGCCAGTTCCCCCTAAATGCAGCCAGCGTGTCCCCCATATACAGCCAGTTCCCCCCAAATGCAGCCAGTTTGTCCCCCATATACAGCCAGTTCCCTCCAAATGCAGCCAGCGTGTCACCCATATACAGCCAGTTCCCCCCATATTCAGCCAGTTTGTCCCCCATATACAGCCAGTTCCCCCCATATTCAGCCAGTTTGTCCCCCATATACAGCCAGTTCCCCCCAAATGCAGCCAGTTCCCCCCCATATTCAGCCAGTTTGTGCCCCATATTCAGCCAGTTTGTGCCCCATATTCAGCCAGTTCCCCCCATATGCAGTCTGTCCCCCCCCCCAGCCCTGCACTTACCTTCCTCGGTCCGCGCCGTCCTCGATGTGTTCTCCCGCCCTCGATGTCGCTTCAGCCAATCAGGTTACCGGTAACCAGATCCGGTGAACCTGATTGGCTGAAACCTCCACACAGTCTTCTTCCAGGAACGCACCCCCGTGCGTACCTGGGAGGAGTTTTTGGAAGCCGAATACAGCGTGAGAGCTGTATTCGGAAAGCCTATCAGAGCCGCCGGCTCTGATAGGCACTTCCAAGTTCCACCCACCCCCGGCCGCCGCTCTAATTCATATGGCCGGCGCTCACCAGGAGGCCGGCCATATGTATAGTGGGCAGCGCGGCAGCGGCGACAATACACAGATTCATGCAATGCATGAATCTGTGTATTGTCTTTCAGTGGCGGTGCGGGAGCGAGAGGGGGCGGCGCTCCGGCGCCCTCTATGGACGCACCGCCACTGGCTAGGAGGGATTATGGGAGCTGGGCTTAAATAGCCTGAAATTCCTGTAATACCTGTGTTTGACCTCTGGGTGTCACCCATACCACCTTCCATACTTAAAGAGGAAGTAAAGCCTTTTTTTTTTATTTTAAACCCTGCAAAAGAAAGGCATAATGAGCTAGTATGCATAGCATACTAGCTCATTATGAATGACTTACCTGAGATCGAATCCCCTGCAGCGGTCCTCGGTCACCTCCGACGCCGCCGCCATCTTGCCTCAATGTCCCGTCACTGCCGTCAGTGTATTGCCTCTCCGGCACTGTGATTTGGCCAGAGCGGGCGATGACGTCACACGCATGCGCGCTCGGGCCGGCAAGATCCCATTCAGAAAACCGGCAATGATGCCGGCCCGCTAGTGCGCATGCGTGTGACGTCATCGGTGCTGTGTTTAACAGCAAATATCTCCTTAACCGTGTAGGTTAAGGAGATATTTCATGCACCTACAGGTAAGCCTTAATTTAGGCTTACCTGTAGGTGCATGTTGTCAAGGTGGGTTTACAACCACTTTAACAATCAGCAAGGAAAAACATTGAGTGCATTGGGTACGTATTCAGCCACAGAAGGACGCCTTATGTTAAAGATAGTATTTTTAGACCTGAAGGGCGAACTATCGCTCTTCCCTTGTTCATTCTATTAGCATATATGTCGCCACAGACAGGGGCCTTTTTGGTGAAATTTAAACATAAACAGCGAGAAAAAACGAAAAAAGACGTGTTTATTCTCGCACTTCACTATGACTGAAGGCAGGACATCGCCCTTCAGAAGTCACTTTAATCGCATTATTGTGAATTGAGCCACCAAACAAAGAAATAAAGATGGGGCAAGAATGGAACATACTTAGATACCAAGAGTTCGAAACATATTGGCTATCTTACTTCACTGATCACAGAAAATGCACGGTCTTAACATTTTTGTACCTGAAGAACAAACTGTCGCTCTTCCCTACTTAATTTTAGATATTTTTGCGTATATTGCTCCACAGACAGAGACATGTTCCAAAAACATTTCACACTTGGGCATTTCAGCCACGAAAAGGAGCCTTAAATTAAAAATAAAATTTTTGGACCTGAAGAGCGAACTATCGCTTTTCCCTTGTTCATTCTATTGATATATATAACGCCACAAGTGAGAGCCATTTCCAAGGAATTTAAACGTAAACAGAGAGAAAACATATTTACTTTCACGCTTCACTAGGGCTGAAGGGTAAAGAGAAGCCCGGAGCAAAAAAAAGTAAAGCGACATAGGCGAAGGGCTGGGCATGACTAGGGAAACAGGGGACTGAGAGAGGGAGCCATTGGCTAAGCAGGTGGGGGATAGGATTGGCTGAGCTGGAGTGGGGGGTAGGGCCAGAGGGCACATAAATATGTTAGGACCCCTCCCCCTGGCAACACAGCGGGGGTGAAAGTTCGCCATGTCACACGTACAGGACTTGCTGGCCCAGCTACGGGCTGAGGCGGCGCAGCATGGCCCAGGTTGGCTCCAGGAGACCTTGGGGCCAATGCTGGCGGTGCCGGCGGCGGATGCGGCCACGAAGGGGAGGGCATCGGCGCGAGCTCAGCAATCCAAGGCGCCGGAGCGCTTCTCTCCCGACCCCCCCCCCCCCACAAGCTCAGCGTCGCTCTGGGAGTCCCTATTCGAGGGCCCCTTCGGCCCCCCCGCGAAGTGAACAGCCAAGCCGGCGGGGGGGAGCGCCGGAAGGAATCCCCATCTTGGACGGAGCTCGGCGGGCGGTCGTTCCGGGAGCTCCGGAGCGGCCACGCGGCCCGCGCATCGTGTGGAGTCGGACGCGGCGGGCCCCGCCCCCCGTGTGACGGCACCGGGGCGGGCGTCTCGGCGGGGGAGATCGGAGAGCGCGGTGGTCGGGCCTACCACCGCGGCCGGCGACCTGGCTACAGCGATGGGGGTGCGGCACTGCGCGGCAGGAGATGGAGCGGCAGAAGATGAGGCGGAACGTGGCGTCGGTGGAAAAGCGACGCGGAAGTCGGTGAACGGGTCTGGAGGGCGGAGTCGGATGGCGTCAGGACCCGCGGCAGCCAGGGATCCTTCACCTGGTGGGCCTTCTTCGGAAGAGGACGAGTTGGTGGTTCGGTCGGAGGGAGAACTGGTGGACTCGGAGGGCGATGGCGTTCCACAGAAAAGGTCGGCGGCGGTGGAGTCGGGGCGATCGGCTGGTGGGTCACTTCCTGGGCAGCCTGGTAAGTCAGTTTCTCACTTATTTTCAATGGGGTTCTCTGATGTGCGGCCTGCTAAGGTTGGTTCGTCAGGGGGTAGTCAGGGGGTTTCCTGGGGGGAGGTTGCTGGGGCCGGTTTATTGCAGGGAGCTGAGGAGTTGGATACCGGTTTTAGGGGGTTTTTGGCGGGGATTAAGGAGCTCGTGGGTAAGTTTGAAAAACAGGGCAGTGTCCCCGTTAACCCGGCTGCGGCGTGGGTCCCGCCACAAGATGGGGATGGGGGTCTGGTGGTGGCTGCGGCAGCGCCAGTGTTTTCGGTGGCGGCGGTGCAGACAACAGCAGTGGAGGACGCGCAGCAGGCTGCGGTTGGCAAAGGGGATGCGGGCAGACAGGACCTGGTTAGGTTGGCGGATTCAGCTAGGTGCGAGATGTACATTTGTTTTGCGGGGCCGCTTGGGGCGCATTTGAAGTCGGAAGTTCGGGACAAGATTTGGAAAGGTGAGTATGTGGAGATTTTCTCACTGCTTCCGCTGGGGAAGTTTAATTTAGACAGGGTCAGGCCGGACGATTCCAAGAAGGAGGATGAAGAAAATCGTAGGTATCGCCTGATCCCGCGGACGTTCATGAATTGGCTGCAAGCCTTTGCCATCCTAGCTAGCGTAATTGGGCAAAAGGAGCCTGAACATTGTTCGGGCCTTTTTTGCTATCAGGATGCGGTTGGAGAGGCCTATAGGGTGTATGGGGGTTCGGCTTGGTTGAGGTATGACGAGGAGTTCAAACAAAGGATGGCGGTGCGTCCAGAGTTGAGGTGGGACCACAAGGACATTAATCTGTGGATCCGTTTGATGAACGCGCCGAGGGCTCCGAATCAGTTTTTTCAGGGGGGGGCCGGTGGATCGTCCTCCCCAGGACAACCGGCCGGTAAGGCAAAAGGGGTCTGTTGGCAATACAATTCGGGATCCTGCAAGTTTGGAGGGTCGTGCAGATTCAAGCATGAGTGCTCCGGTTGTGGGGGTTCCCATGCCCTGCCCAGATGTTTTAGGCAGGGGAAGGGGCGAGCTGGGGAGTCTGCGAACAAGAGGGAGGACTCCAGTGATGGTGGCAAGGATGCGCCCGTTTCTCGGTAGGTATCCGGATAGACAGGCCGCTCACTTGTTGGAAAAGGGTTTTACGGAAGGGTTTGAAATTCCGTGTGTTTTGGGGGCGGTTCCACCGGTGGCTCGTAATCTGCGCTCAGCTTTGCAACACCCGGAGGTGGTTTCGGAGAAACTGCGGAAGGAAGTTGCATTGGGCCGCATGAGTGGCCCTTTTGCGGTTGTTCCACTGGCTGATCTGGTGGTGTCCCCACTGGGAGTGGTGCCTAAGAAGGAGCCTAACAAATTTCGGCTCATCCACCACCTTTCGTTTCCAAAAGGGGGGTCGGTCAACGATGCTATCGATCCTCACGCTTGCACAGTGGGTTATACGTCCTTTGATGCGGCGGTGTTTTGGGTTAGGCACTATGGGCAGGGGGCATTGATGGCAAAATCGGATGTGGAGGCGGCGTTCCGCCTTCTGCCAGTGCACCCCGATAGTTTCCGTTTTTTGGGTTGCTCATGGAAAGGCGAATTCTATGTGGATCGCTGCTTACCGATGGGTGCTCCGTATCCTGCGCGCTGTTTGAGAAGTTTAGTTCTTTTCTGGAATGGGTGGTCAGGGATGTGTCGGGGGTAAGTTCGATCATACACTATCTGGATGACTTTCTCTGCGTGGGCCCAGCCTCATCAAAGATTTGTGCGGTGCTGCTGGCGACACTGGAACACATCGCTGAACGCTTCGGGGTGCCGTTGTCGCCCGACAAGACGGAAGGGCCAAGTACGGTCATAACGTTCCTAGGGATTACGTTGGATTCGGACGCAATGGAGTGCCGCTTGCCGGTGGACAAATTGGTGGCGTTGAAGGCAGAGATCAGAGGTATGTTGAGTTTACGGAAGGTTCAGCTGAGAACGTTGCAGTCATTGCTGGGAAAGCTCAACTTCGCCTGTCGCATTCTGCCAATGGGCAGGGTATTTTGCCGAAGGCTGTCGGCAAGTACGGCCGGGGTACAGTCACCGAGGCATTTTGTGCGCTTGGTGAAGGTGCACAGGGAGGATCTGCAGGTATGGCATATGTTCCTGGAATCTTTCAATGGCAGAGCGTTGTGGATGACAGGCCCTGTTAGTAATTTCGACCTGGAACTTTTTACGGACGCGGCCGGCTCCGCTGGTTTTGGAGCTTTTTACCAAGGCAAGTGGAGTGCTGGTCCATGGCCGGTGTGTTGGGTGGAAGCTGGTTTCACAAAAAACCTGGTGCTGCTGGAATTGTTTCCGGTGGTGTTGGCGGTGGAACTGTGGGGCGAGGCTTTCAGGGATCTGAAGGTACGTTTCCACGGTGACAACCTGGGGGTGGTGCAGGTGATCAACAGGGTGTCGGCTTCATCTCCTCCGGTAGTTAGGCTGCTTCGGCATTTGGTGTTGCGATGCCTGCAATTGAATGTTTTTGTATATGCGGTTCATCTTCCCGGGGTGGAGAATGTTATTGCTGACGCTTTGTCTTGCTTTCAGTGGGACAGGTTCCGAGAGTTGGCGCCGGAAGCGGAGCAACTGGGGGCGCCTTGTCCCGACTGGCTGTGGAGGATTGCATTGGCGTAGTCTACGGATGGATCAGAAGGTCGGTGAGTGAGACGACGTGGGTTGCCTATAACAAGGTATGGCAGAAATGGGTGGCTATGTGTCGGATGACGGGGGTGGATACATCAGGACCTGAAGTGCGTTTGTTGTTGTATTTTATATCTAGACAGATGGAGGAAGGTGTGTCCGTCTCGATGTTGGGTAGGAAGTTGGCTGGGTTGGCCTTTTTGTTTAAGTGGCAGGGTGGCCCGGACCTTACTAAGGATTTTTGGGTGCGTCAGGCACTTAGAGGTTATAGAAGGTCCAGGCCGAGCAGGGACTCCAGGCGACCAGTGTCGTTTGAGGTTCTGCAGGGAATTTTGGCTCGGTTATCGGAGGTCTGCGCCTCGGTATACGAGATTTTCTTGTTCAGAGCTGCTTTTGCGTTAGCATTTTTTGGGGCATTTAGGATATGTGAGCTGGTCAGCCCTTCCAAGAAAGTTCAAGGGGGTATTTGGGGTTCGGAGGTGTGCTGCCAAGGAGAGAGTGTGGCTGTATGGTTGCGAAAGTCCAAAACTGACCAAAAGGGGAAGGGTAAGTCTGTGCAGGTCTTCTCGCTGCCGGGCTCTCCACTTTGTCCAGTGGGGGCCGTGAGGGAGTTCATGGGGGTACTACCGCCGGCGGAAGGGTCGTTTTTGATACACGCCGACGGGTCCCCGTTATCAAAATTTCAATTTGTGTCTGTGTTCAGAAAATGTTTGAAGGTTCTTGGGTTAGACGATAGGGAGTTCGCGTCGCACTCTTTTAGGATAGGGGCGGCAACGGAGGCAGCTCGGTGGGGGTTGGACTCTGAGTCAGTAAAGCGCATTGGTAGATGGGAGTCCAACAGATTTCGCCTATACATCCGTCCCCAGCTATTAGTGGGGGTGTGAGGGTTGGGGGCGGGGCTGCTTGTCAAGCATTTTGGGGGGATTGCATGCTGGGTTTGTTGGGTCGGCTGTTGGTTACGGTGGTGTGCTTGTTCTTTCTTTCAGGTGCGGCGCCGGCCCTGGTCTGGATTTTGGGCCACTCATATGTGTTCTGGGGGGCGAAGAGGGCAGATGTTAGGCCAGAGGGCCGGCAATTGGGGTTTCCTAGACAGGAGGCCTGTGTCCGCTGGCTGGGAGTGTCGGGGATGTTGTGGAGTAGAATGATCCCGGAGGTGCATCGATTTGCACGTCTTGATCGGCCGCCTGACGTTCTAGTCCTGCACGTAGGCGGCAATGATCTAGGAGCCAGGTCTATGTTGGATGTGACGAAGGATATCAAGTTTGATATACTTCGTCTGCGCATGGCATTCCCGGACATGGTGATTGTGTGGTCCGACATGGTGGCTAGGACATCATGGAGGATGGCTAGGTCGTTAGAAGGTATCAATAGGGCCCGGAGAAAGATCAATCGGGATGTGGCTAGGTATTTAGTGAGGAATGGGGGGCTGGTGATACGGCATATGGAGTTGGAGGTGGATACATGGCGCTACCTTCGGGGCGACGGGGTGCACCTGAATGATGTGGGTATAGACATGTGGGCGTTGGGGATACAAGATGGCATCCAGAGGGCTCTTAGGGTGTGGAGGAGCACTCAATTGTAAAGGTTTTTTCAATTGGGTGCTGTGGCGGGTGTCTGGTCTTTGCAGGGGAAGGAGGAGACCTCGGGAAGAAGAGTTCAGGACCCGTCGTTGGTATGGGTCCTGATTGGGGGTTGCCAGTTAACAGAGGTTTAGCTGCAAGCATGGATAAAGAGGGCACTGCGGTCATGGTTGTCTCTGAGCCAGCATGTCGGCTTGAGGCCTATTAACAGATTTGAGAGGTACCGCAGTGCAATAGTTACACAGATGGAAAAGAAATCGAGGTTCCTGCAAAGATCGACACTGGGATTTTTGACTGATGGGTTTTTTCATAACAGACGTTTAGGTTATTGTTAATTAAAATATTATTTGAATAAATAAGGCTGCTACGGCCTATGTTTTCCCCAACGCCAGTGTGGTCTCGTTTACTTAGGTAAGGAGGGTTAATGTGGGGATTGTGAAGGGTTAAGTTAATGGAAGGTACATCTGTTATACTTTAGTCAAGCATCGCTCTTCAGTAATCACTTTAAACACATTGTTATGAGTTGGGCCACCGAGTGGGGGGGAGGAGAAAAAAAGGGGGGTTGAGGAAGGTAAATATGGAGCATACTTCAATACCAAGAGCTAGAAGCATATTGTCTATCTTACTTCACTGATCACAAAAAATGTGTATTATCTTAACCCTTTTTGTACCTGAAGAGCAAACTATCACTCTTCCCTTGTTCATTTTAGACATTTTAGCATACGTTGCACCACAGACAGAGGTATTTTCCAAGGGCATTTAACACTTGAACATGAAATACAGAACACCTTCTTAACTCTCCCGTTTCACTAAGCCTGAAGAGCAAACTATCGCTCTTCATATGTAAAAGAAATTCTACAGGTGCAAAGAAAACAAATAGATCTCTATTGATTCAGTCTGCTGCAATCAGATGTATGCCAAACTAGAGTGGTATAAGTGTAATATAACCAGTTGTGAATTGCGCTGACTACTATGTCCGATTTAAATAATTATTGTTTATCGTGCCAAAAAACCTAAATGCATATGTGTATAAATATCCCTTGCCGCTTGTGGGGAATCCCTACAATTAGTGCTCCCAATGCCTACTTATTAATCAATATAGTGTGCCAAACAAATCAAATACTAATACATCAAAAGATCTTTAAAATCACAATGTGCAATGTTCCCAAAAACTGTCAGTAAATAAATCAACCAGGTGTAGATGCCAAAAGCCTGTGCAATGTTCTCAATTTTTAACAGCAAAGTGCAAATGCAAATAATAAACTTATAGACCAACAGTAATAAGTGCATATGCTATCCTCCAGCCTGTTCCACTGTTTTGCCTTCCTCTGGATCAACTGTGGGTATAGAATTGGGTATATGGGATTGTACGATATTTTTTGTTTTATTTTTATTTATTTTTATGGTTGAACTGGATGGACTTTGTCTTTTTTCAACCTGACTAACTATGTAACTATGTAACTGTATCCATAAAGTGCAATGTGCAAAAAAATAGATATAATGACAAATATAAATCATTGGTGTGAAATCGCAAGTATAAATGAATGTCCTTAGTGAGTGATCTCTCCTTTTGCTGCTGTTCCTATTCCGCCAGCAGCTTTTCATATTGTTGGGAAAAGCTGCTGGCGGATCTATTGCAACGGAGTGGTTATCCTGTAATGAACCAAAGGCGCACACATATATCCATCTGGTGAGTGGCCATTTTTACTAGACGGTAGTGGCGAGCACTTTAATGGTGGAAGTAGAAACATTGAACACTGAATCACGAAATTGATTTATTAACTGACATTTTTTGGGAACATTGCACATTGTGATTTTAAAGATCTTTTGATATATTAGTATTTGATTTGTTTGGCACACTATATTGATTAAAAAGTAGGCATTGGGAGCACTAATTGTAGGGATTCCCCACAAGAGGCATGGGATATTTATACACATATGCATTTACGTTTTTTGGCACGATAAACAATCATTATTTAAATCGGACATAGTAGTTATCGCTCTTCATAGGTCGCTTTGACCGCATAGATGTAAGTGGCGTCACCGAACGGGAGTGAGTGGAGGTGGAAAGCATAAGGATACCCACGACAGGAGGCATAATAGTTATATGTCTTTATTGATTGCAAAAATGCATTATTTTTCTAAAAAAGGCTGTAAGTTCCACTCTTTGTTTAAGCTCAGATGCGCCATAAAATTCAAGTAGTAGATCCACATCTTCTCCTTTTGGAGGAGAATTGTGTCAAAATCCCCTCTTCTTGGGGGTAGATTTAGTACATAAATTCCTTTCACTTTTAGCCCTTTGGGGTCCCCATCATGGAATTGAGCAAAGTGCAAGGGAATAGGGCGGTCCTCCTCCTTTTTATTCTTAATGCTACCGATGTGCTCGCCAATTCTAATGCAGAGTTTTACCGACATAGATTTTATTACATGGACATGTAAGCATGTAAATGACTCTAGCAGTTGAGCAATTCACGAACAGTTTAATCTTATATTTTTTACCTCTGCATGAATTGGCGAACACATCGGTTTTGTGAACATATTTACAAATATTGCAATGCCCACAGGCGTACATACCAGCTGGTGGTTTTGAGTTTGTGAGCCAGTTTTTATTTTCAGTTCTTTTGTACTCAGAATGAACCAGGACATCATTTAGATTCCGCGCCCTTCTTGCCGTCAAGAGGGGTTTAGGACCCACCGTATCGACAATCAGGGGGGGGGACCTCAAAACATGCCAGTGCCTCTCCAGAATGTTTTTAACTTGGGTCCATTGGGACCCAAATTTGGTGATGATTCTCGGAAAGTTCACTTCCATGCTTGGTACTCTATTTTGGGGTTTCAAGAGGTGTTCACGTTTACATTTCAGGGCTTTTGATTTACCGTAGCTTTTTTCAGGGGCTGATGTGAATAACCCCTCTCCCTGAAGCGTTGGTACATATCCTCTGCTTCTTCCAAGAATTGTGTTTCTTCAGAACAGTTCTCCTGATCCAGAGGAACTGTCCAGTTGGTATTCCATCGATGAGCGATTTAGGGTGATGACTTTGGGCCAGAAGGAGGGTGTTTTCTGCTGTTTCCTTACGGTAGCTTCTAATCACTATCCCCTTATTGGCCTTAGTTAGTTGTAGGTCTGGGAAGGATAATGTTTCCTCATGGTATGTATGAGTCAATTTGATATTCCTATCATTAATGTTGAGTTGGGACAAAAAGTCCTTAAGTTCTTCAGCGGTGCCTCCATATCATGAGGACATCATCGATGTACCTCAGCCACAGGTGACAGTGGCTGAGGTACATCAAGGATTTAAACACCACCTCCTCCTCCCAGAGGCCCAGGTGGAGGCACGCATATGATGGAGCCCAAGGCACCCCCATACATGTGCCCCTTAGCTGGTGATAGTATTTTCCGAGGAACTGAAAGAAATTGTTGTTGAGCATGAATTGTAAAAGCTCAACCACAAATTTGTTATGTGCCCCCATTTGAGGGTATTCTTGTTCCAAGAAATGTACTATTGCTGCAATCCCCCATTCATGGGGAATTGATGTGTATAAACTTTCAACATCGATCCCCACCAGGAGTGCATCTTCTGGGACATTCAAGTGTAGTACTTTTAAAAGGATATCCCTACTATCTTTTACAAAGGAGGGAAGGTGATTGACCATGTCTTTAATTAGGGAGTCTACATATTTCCCCGCCTTTTTAAGGGGGCCCTTGATGGCTGAAACAATGGGCCTCCTAGGGGGCGGGTTAGGGATTTATGTAATTTAGGTATGATATGAAAGGTCAGGATGGTGAGGTCCTTGATCCTTAAAAAATCGTACTCCTTTATAGTAAGCAGGCCCGCCTCTAAACCTAGTTTGAATTTAGTGTTTAAGGCCCTGACAAGATTCGGGAATGGAGTCTCAGTGAGTCTCCTATATGTGGAGCCTTCGCCAAGCAGCTTCAATGCTTCCTCCTCATAAAAAGTCTCACTCATAAAGACTACATTCCCTCCTTTGTCGCTTTTCTTAATAACCAGATTAGGTGCTTCCGCCAAATCTCGCAGGGCTTTCCTTTCCTCACTAGTTAAGTTGTTAGGGCCAATCCAGTCCCAATTGACCTTACTCAGGTCCCTTTGTACAAGGTCTAAAAATACCTTAAGCCATTTATGTTTGGACAGGGTTGGCATTTTAGTAGATCTAATACTAAGGTTAGCATTTCTTCTGATTGGCTGAGCTATTTTTTCCTCCTGATCATTATAAACATTTTCATCCAACAAAGCTACAAGATTTTCTAGTGCTTCCTTTTATTTACTATCTAGACTCTCTTTCGCGGTTTCCTGATTATTAGGTTTCTTTTGGTGCCATAGTTTGACCACTTCCCGCCCGGCCTATAGCAGAATGACGGCCGGGCAGTGGTTTCGTTATCCTGACTGGGCGTCATATGACGTCCAGCAGGATAACAGCCGCCACTCACACGTGGGGGTGCGGTGTGTCAGTCTGACACACCGCTACACCGATCTCGGTAAAGAGCCTCCGACGGAGACTCTTTACCA
This sequence comes from Rana muscosa, assembly GCA_029206835.1. NCBI lineage: Eukaryota > Metazoa > Chordata > Amphibia > Anura > Ranidae > Rana > Rana muscosa. The sequence goes on along the minus strand of JARGYO010005594.1, from coordinate 78,503 downwards.
CATGATCAACCGTGTCCAATCACGGCTGATCACAATGTAAACAGGAAGAGCCGTTGATCGGCTCTTCCTCGCGTCTGATAGACGCGAGTAGAGGAGAGCCGATCGGCGGCTCTCCTGACAGGGGGGGTTCGCACTGATTGTTCATCAGCGCAGCCCCCCCTTGGATGCCCACACTGGACCACCAGGGAAGCCGCCAGGACCATCAGGGAAGCCTTAAACATGTGGATGGCCAGGTACATCCCCCATGGCCATCCACATGTTCAAAAACATGCCAAATATGTGCCAATCAGTGCCCACAAATGGGCACTGACTGGCACCATAATAGTGAAATAAAAATACAGTGATGCCCAGCAATGCCCCCTACCAGTATCCAGTGCCACCCATCAGTGTACTTCAGTGCCACTTATCAGTGCCCATCCATGCCCTCCTATCAGTGCCCATATGTGCCAACTATCAGTGCCACCCATATGTACCCATCAGTGCCACCCATAATTAACCATCAGTGCCGCCTATGAGTGCCCATCAGTGCCGCCTATGAGTGCCCATCAGTGCCGCATATGAGTGCCCATCAGTGCCGCATACCAGTGCCACCTATCAGTGCCCATCAGTGCCGCCTATCAGTGCCCATCATCAGTGCTTATCAGTGCCACCTCATCAGTGCCGCCTTATCAGTGCCAGTCAGTGCAGCCATATCAGTGCCCGTCATTGAAGAAGAAAACGTATTTATTTACAAAAAAAATTAACAGAAACAAATAAAAACATTTTGTTTTTAAAAAAATTCAGTCTTTTTTTATTCGTTGCGCAAAATATAAAAATCGCAGAGGTGATCAAATTACCACCAAAATAAAGCTCTATTTGTGGGAACAAAATGATAAAAAAATTGTTTGGGTACAGTGTTGCATGACCACGCAATTGTCATTCAAATTGCGACAACGCTGAAAGCTGAAAATTGGCCTGGGCAGGAAAGTGCGTAAGTGCCTGGTATTGAAGTGGTTAAAAAGGGTTTTCCTCAGGAAAAGATTATTATCCTTAAAAACTTCAACTTTGTTCATTGGGGAAGTGGGAGAAAAAGACAGACCCTTTGTTAAAAGTTTTATGTGATTATCATTTAGTTGGAACTCAGACAGGTTCACTACTTTTAAATCTTGTGTTTGATCAACAACTCCATTATTTAATATCTCTTTTGGTTCCTTAGTCTCCCACTCCTCTGGTTTTTTACCACCACCTCCTTGACCTTTCCTTTTCCTTCTATGGCGCTTTTTCCTCCATCCTTTGTCTTTTTCTCGGTTAACATTTGTTTGGGATCTAGGGCTAAATTCTTCCCTTCTAGCTCCTCTAAAAAAAGTACTGTGTATACTCGAGTATAAGCCGACCTGAATATAAGCCGAGGCACCTAATTTTACCACAAAAAACTGGGAAAACTTATTGACTCGAGTATAAGCCTAGGGTATCCATCTGCATGCCTCACTGTGCCTCACTTTGCCTCACTGTGTCCATGTGCATGCCTCACTGTGTCCATGCCTCACTGTGCCCATGCCTCACTGTGTCCATGACTAGACTGACGTTTAAAATTGGAGTCTATGGAAGGGGTGATCGGCTTTGAAAAATCGGTGCTCCCTGGCCGTAGATCCTCCGGACAAAAAACTTTTCACACTTGTAGAGGAGAACTGGGGCTACATGTGTGCCAAGTTTCGGGTACAGGAGACCTATGACCGGCCAGTACCAGGTCCCCAAATTCACAGAAGAAATGACCGTTTAACATGGGAGTCTATGGAAGGGGTGCCCGGGTTTGAAAAATCGGTGCTCCCCGGCCGCAGGTTCCCCGGACAACAAACTTTGCACACTTATAGAGGAAAAGTGGGGCTACATGTGTGCCAAGTTTGGCCAGTACCGGGTCCCCAAAGTCCGGGAGATCAGGCGCAAAATGGTGACTCGAGTATAAGCTGAGGGGGCATTTTCAGCACAAAAAAAATGTGCTGAAAAACTTGGCTTATACTCGAGTATATACGGTAACTGATTTATATATGTTTTCCCTCTCTTGATCGCTGTCTGATGATGAGCCCGTTCTGTTTTTTTGGCTGTGATGTCTTGCTCTAAAGCCCCATGACTGGCTCATACTCCTACTTTGTTTAGTTAAGTCAAATACTTCACCACTCTCCCAGTCAAGTAGATTCTGCTGAAACTTTTCCTGTTTAGTATATTTTATATATATTTTTGTATTCTTTCAATTTCTTTCTTGAGAAACTCATTGTTTTTTTCAAAGTCTGGTTCATCTTTATGGGGTTTTAATTGTTTGGCACTACTTTCTAGTTCTTCATGGATTTCTTGTAATTGTCGCTCTTCTTCTGCAACAATAAGTCGCATTAGGTTAAGACCCCTATTTAGGCATTCTTCTTTCCAGATTTCTAAAAATCTATGGGTGTGAAGATGTTCCGCCGGGGTAACCCTCTCTCTTAGGCCCATCGGTATGACTTTATTGGATATGTGTGATTTAAGGGAAGAGATGTCCCATTTCCTATTCAGGAATTTGATCGTTGACTTTTTGTGGTTTTTAAAGAATTTTTTGAGAGGTTCCCTTTCAGTGTCTATATTTTCTCAAATCCTAGAAAAAGCTGTTTCAATTTCACGGTCTATGTCGGCATCAATAATATAGGCCATTGTGCACTCAATGTATATTAACCTCCCTGGCGGTAATCCCAAGCGTGACTCGGGGTTGTTTTTTTTTGCTAGGATCGGTAACCCCGAGTCACGCTCGGGGTAACATTGCAGAGCCCGCAGCGGAGTTTCCTTACCTTCTCCTGGCGATCCAACAATGATGTCCTCTGCTGTGATCGCCAGCGAGATCACCGGCGAGTGTCGGCACTTCCTGGTTCCGTTCCCTGCGAGCCGCAGCGTCACATGGGAGCGGAACTGGGCGGCAAATTTAAAAGTTCACACAACACAAACACAAAAATAAAAGAGGTTATATTGTATCTGATTACACTGTATTACACTGTATCATCTCTGATCACCATACAGTGCCCTGTACAGTGCCCCCTTGCCTGTCATCTGTGCCCATAAAAATATGTCATAAAAAAAGCACCACTTTACCAAAAGGGCGCTTTTGGACCAGATGAGTGACAGCGGCAGCGACACGGAGTTGCTCGCAGAAGTGAGCGATAGTGAGTCATAGGGAGATTTGTCATCTGACACTGACACCGACACGGATTTGGCAAGTGACAACGGCGATGATCCTGCACCTGACCTCAGCGATGTGCGCACTTGGTGCCCTATAGACTCCGATACGGACCAGGTAGCGCCCCCAAGATTTCCCTTCACTGGATCACCTGGGATGAAGGTAGATGTGGAGTGTGACAACCCTCTGGCATACCTGCAATTATTTCTCACTGAAGAGGTAATTGAAAAAATTGTCACAGAGACAAATCGTTATCATGATCAGCAATCCGCTACGCTGCATGCCAGATTTTCCCGAAGCAGAAAGTGGGAACCGGTGACGAAAGAGGACATCGGGCAGTTTCTGGGACTCATCATTCTTCAGGGGGTGGTGTGGAAACCACTCCAGAAATGGTACTGGACCACCAATAAGCTACTCCGTTTTTTTAGCACCGTGATGTCTGAATACCGTTTTTCCCTCATCATGAACTATTTCCACTTCGCAAACAATGAGGAGTTTGATGACGCCACGCATCCTGCGCCCAAGCTAAAAAAAATCTGGGAGGTATGACAAATGATCGTGGCCAATTTCCAGCGGACCTACGTGCCAGAAAGGAACGTCAGCGTGGATGAAAGTCTGATGGCCTACAAGGGACGCCTAAGCTGGATACAGTACATTGCATCCAAAAGAGCGCGGTTTGGCATCAAATTCTTTATGCTCTGTGAGTCATCCACTGGATACATCTGGAATTCGGTCATTTACACCGGTAAAGGCACGAAGTTCAACTCCAGGTACAGTGGCTATGGGATGGCCACATCATCTGTCCTTACACTGCTGGAGCCATTGCTGAACCAGGGATATTGTGTGACCACGGACAACTTCTACACATCTCCGGAACTGTATGAGGTTTTGCTACAAAATAAAACTGATGGGTATGGTACCGTTAGGCCTAACCGACGTGGCATGCAATCTATGTTTGGCAAGAAAAAAACTAAAAACAGGAGAAATGGTTGCCTGGCAGAAGGATAAGATGATGGAAATGCGATGGCGAGACAAAAAGGACGTGCGTCTCATGAGTACTGTGCACAATACCTCCACTCCCCTGGTCCACACAAGAGGTGGGAAAGATCTGCTGAAGCCGCAAGTTGTGATGGATTATAATAATACAATGGGAGGTGTCGACAGAGCCGATCAGGCAATGACATTTTACCCGGCTATGCGCAAACAGCAGAAAAAATATTATAAAAAGATTTTCAGGCATCTTCTGGAACAATGCCTTTGGAATGCGTATATCCTATACAAAGCAAAGAGTGGCATGCCTCTTGTTCATTCCGACTTTATCTGGAAGGTGGCTGAGCAGATTTTTGTCAACCACCAGATGCCATCAGTAGCTGTGAACAGACCCGGACGACGTGCTGTTGGCGTTGTCAACCCAGAACGCCTGACTGGACGTAATTTTTTGGACTATATACCGCCAACCGCAAAAAAGGAAGCACCTACCAGGATGTGCATGGTCTGCTGTTCCAAGAGAGATGCCAATGGAAAGAAAGTCCGAAAAGAAACAAGATACCATTGTCCAGATTGCGACGTTGGACTTTGTCTAGTTCCATGCTTTAAAATGTATCACACTCAGGATGTGTATTGAATTTTCTTTGTTTGACAAATGTCATTATTTTCTTCTACATTATTGAATAAAATTATATTACTTACCGTATTAGATTATAATTCATGATTTTGTGTTTCAAATTTATCACATCAGGGATGTCTACTAGAGTCTTCTTTGGTCAGGTTTAAGAAAGTAATTACTAAGAATTGCAGGCCTACAGTATATAACGCCAAATTTCCATGCAAAATAATTGTACTGCTTTTGGTACATAATTCCAGACAGAATCATACCGCCAGGGAGGTTAACTGTGTGGTACGTTTTGGTCCCAAAATTTTATATTGTTATTCGTGTGTGGCGGGATAACAAAAAGGCAATAGAACGGATCAGATTAATCCACATTTTTCATTAATCTGTGTGTGTTTTTCAATATAATTAAACTTTTTTGAATCAATCATTGTGTCCTAGTAGTGGTCCTCTTGGGAGAACTATATTCTCTCTTTTTTGTCTTATTACCTAATGATCCTGCCAGTACTTCCATTACTTACTAGCCATGCCATCCAGCAGTTACAGTTACAGGAAGTCCCAGTCCTAGCTGCAAAATGGTCAGAGCAGCTGTCAGTCGACCAGTGGGAGAAAACCATACTGCACGTCGAGAAAGTAGGTCATGCTATTAAAGAAGGTGCTACAGAGAGCACAAAGACAGGATGAACAGGTATTTGTTAAAGGAATAATCACACCAATATGACAAACCCTTCACAACTACTTACAAGGCAAAGGGGGAGTTATTTATACAGCTTTAGTATTTTGGTTTAGACAATGCAGAGACAATAAGGAAAATTAGTACATTCGTAATATGTTTTTCCTAGGTGCACCAAAGTGAGAAACACAAAAAAAAAAAAACAATATAAAATCAAAAATATTTTATTGTTACATAGTCATTAAAAGAAACCCAAAAGGGTTCTAATTAGCATTAAACAGATTAAATACATTTGAAAGTGTGTGGTAGCGTGTGTTTTTTTTTCCTCTTCTCCCCTACTACCTCTTTTAACAATGGATAAGGTGAAGTTTTGCTCCTTTAATGCTAGAGGCCTTAATTCTCCCTCTAAAAGAAATTTTAAATGTATTCCATAAACAGAAGATCAGTATTATCTTGTTTCAAGAAACACATTTTCGTTCAGATCACATTCCCAAAATAAATAATAGAAACTATCCAACATGGATTCATGACACATTTCCATACTCAAAATCCAGAGGAGTATCTATTGCAATTCACAAAGATATACCCCATCAAATTTTACAAAACTGGAAGGGGAAAGACGGCAGATCCCTAACTATAAGGATTCTGCTTTCTGGATGCAATGGATAAAGCGGAAGGAACAATAATAATTGGAGGAGATTTTAATTTTATAATGGGTTCAAAAATAGATACTAAAGCAACCCAATCACACAGAAATAAAAGCCAGTTATAAGAATTGAAATATTTATTGGAAAAATATCAAATGGTAGACATATGGAGGGCTCAACATCAGACGGAAAAAAAATTCTCGTATTATTCAAATTGTGACAGCAGGAAGGTAAAGTCACCTGGTTGCATCCAGGGGGGTAGATATATTTCGCCCAGATTCAGGCTTTACGCCGACTTATACAACTAGGTGGAGAGTTGTATAAGCCCAGCTGAGGATAGTGGGCTCATGGATGACTCATACCTCTAGGGAGAGTGTGGGGCGTCGTGCAGACAGGGAGTTGATGAGACCAGCTGAAGCTTGTCAGCTCATTTAGGCCTCTATAAGAACTCCCAGCTTCATTAGATGTTAGCTCATGCCTGGAACCAGACCTGTGTGGACTGTCTAGGGAGAGTGAACCCCTGTGCGGTGAGACAAAGCCTGTGTGGCTATTTGCTTGGACATTTAAAACCAGGGACTTAGGGACTAGGACAGCACTAGGCTGATCCCAGTTGTTAGTTAGGAAACCTGTATGTTTAGTCAGAGGTCAACTTGACCAGGATTTATTTTGTTTATGTTTCTTTTGCTTTGCTGTGTTTTGTCACTGTAAATAGAAAATAAACCGCACCTTTTTGATTTTGAAAACCACAACCTCCGTTTTGCTGGGCCTGTTTTGTGTGGGGAGCCCATCCCGGGGGTCACACACACCCGCTGCCGAGCTAACCCCCTCACAGTTGGTGGAGAACCAGTGGCAGTTTTTTTTTAAGCCAGCATGGAGGAGATACTGAAGCAGCTGGCTCTAGCAAATGCCAATCAACAGCAGACAAATGCAAGTTTGCAAAAGAGCCTTGCAGCTCATCAACAGAGCCTTGCAGCTCAACAACAGAACTTCGCAGCCCAGCAGCAAGCTCATCAACAGAGCCTTGCAGCCCAGCAGCAGACAAACGCAACTTTGCAACAGAGTCTGGAGGCTCAGCAACGAGCCCAGCAGCAATCTGAGGTCCGCTTCATAGACCTGTTGCAGAAGCAAGAGCAGAGACTACAACAACAGATGGAAGCAGTAATGCAGTAACGTCCGCAGACCAGTGAGGAAAGCCGTCCCACTAATACCGCGTCCTTTGGGGTGAGTCGTTTATTGACAAAAATGACTGGAGAGGATGATCCAGAGGTATTTTTGACCACATTTGAAAGGACCGCTGAAAGAGAAAAGTGGCCTGAGGAGCAGTGGGCTGGACTGGTGGCTCCTCTGTTAACTGGTGAATCGCAGAAAGCTTACTATGACCTAGAGCCTAACCAAGCAAAAGACTATGTGATGCTAAAAGCTGAAATATTGGCAAGGCTGGGTGTCACCCAGGCTGTCCGGGCTCAGCGTGTGCATAACTGGACTTTCCAGCTTGGAAAACCCCCCAGGTCTCAAATGTATGATCTCATTCACCTGAGCAGAAAGTGGCTACAGCCAGAGACTTTGTCCGCACCAAAGATTGTGGAACGTGTTGTAATGGATCGGTTTTTGAGAGCTCTTCCTACTGCCATCCAAAAGTGGGTAAGCCATGGAGACCCAGAGACGGCCGATGGTCTTGTGGATCGTGTGGAGAAATACTTGGCTACAGAGAACCTGACGGCCTCTTCCAGAGACACTCGGACTTTCCACCCTAAGACCAGACCATCCCCAGGGGCGGATAAGAGGATTCCAAGGGGTGAGGGTGGAGAGAGTGAGAGGGTGGGAGCTCTACCCCAAGTTTGGCGAGAACAGCCTGGGAAATCAGCGGCTCAAGAGGCAGCAAGAAGGATCGTTTGCTACCGCTGCCGGCAAGCGGGACATATTGCAGCCAATTGCCCGGTTGTGGAGGAACCCATGCAGTGTGACTTTCTGACGGGCAGACGTCAGTCGCTGTGTGCGACAGTCGCATGCACTGCCATTCGAGGAACTGAGAAACATTTATGCAAAATGTGTGTTAATGGTAGAAATGTTGTGGTATTGCTGGATTCAGGTAGCCTTGTGACCCTGATAAAGGCTGAGTTAGTTAAAACAGAGGTCTCTGGGAATAGCAAGGTAGCTGTTATTTGTGTGCATGGGGACACCCGAGAGTATCCAGTGACTACAGTGTGTTTCGAGACCCCCAAAGGTACCCTCTCTCATCCAGTGGGCTTAGTATCTCCGTTACCGCATGACGCCATTGTGGGAAGGGATTTTCCGAAGTTCTGGGAACTGTGGGATGATCCTGAGCCCCTCACTGGTGCCCCTATGTACCAGGAATGTGATAGCCAGAACTCCCCTGAGAGTGGTGAGGACTCTCCGGAATTTCCCTTATCAGTATTGGCAGGGGAGACTCAAGAAACTGGAGAGGAGCCCACCTCCTCAGACGAAAACCTACCGTCTGTGGAGTTTTCTGATCTTGAGGTTCACAGGGAAAACTTTGCCACAGAACAGTTGAAAGACCCCGCCCTAATAAAGGCACGGGAAAACGTAGTGAAAATAGATGGCGAGTTAGTGAACCCAGATAATACCTGCACTTACCCATACTTCAGCGTAGAGAAGGACCTACTGTATCGGGTGGCAAAAAGGGCAGAAGAAACCGTTGAGCAGCTTGTGGTGCCCAAACCTTACAGGAAGTTGGTGTTGGAGTTGGCCCATGGGCACATTCTTGGAGGTCATCTGGGGACAGAGAAAACCCGAGAGAGGGTATTACAGAGATTCTATTGGCCGGGGGTGATGAAGGACGTAGAAAATTATTGTTCCTCCTGCCCTGTGTGTCAGAGGTCGGCCCCGATGCCACATTTCCGTAGCCCGCTGGTCCCTCTACCCATCATTGAGGTCCCGTTTGAGAGGATCGCCATGGATTTGGTAGGTCCTATAATCAAGTCCGCTAGGGGGCACCAGTACATATTAGTTATAATGGACTATGCCACCCGTTATCCAGAAGCGATCCCTCTCCGAAATACCTCGGCCAAAACCATAGCCAAAGAGCTATCTCTTGTGTTTAGCCGGGTGGGTATTTGTAAAGAACTGCTTACGGACCAAGGTACACCCTTTATGTCCCGGGTTATGAAGGAGCTGTGTAAATTATTCAAAGTGACGCAATTACGTACATCTGTGTATCACCCCCAAACCGATGGGCTGGTTGAAAGATTCAACAAAACCCTAAAACAAATGTTGAAGAAAGTGGTGGATAGAGATGTAAAGGATTGGGACTGTCTACTTCCTTATCTGATGTTTGCTATTAGGGAGGTGCCCCAATCCTCTACGGGATTCTCCCCCTTTGAGTTACTGTATGGGAGACACCCAAGAGGGCTGTTGGATATTGCCAAGGAAACTTGGGAAAGTGAGAGTTCTCCCCACAGGAGTGTGATTGAGCATGTCGCCCTGATGCAAGACCGAATTGCACAGGTAATGCCCATCGTGAAGGAACATTTGGCCCAAGCGCAGTTAGCACAGCAGAGAGTGTACAACCGTGGAGCCAAGACCCGTACCTTTTCCCCGGGGGATAGGATACTGGTACTTGTCCCTACGGTTGAAAGTAAATTCCTTGCCAAATGGCAAGGCCCCTACGAGATAATGGAAAAAGTGAGCGACGTGAATTACAAGGTCAGACAACCAGGAAGGCGAAAGCCCGAACAGATCTATCACGTTAATCTGTTGAAAGCCTGGAGGGATAGAGAGTCCCTAGTCGCAGACACTTGGTCACCAGCTCAAACTGGTTGCGTGATTCCTGAGGTTGGAATAGCAGCCACCTTGTCACAACCCCAACAACAGGAGGTTAAGGAGTTTGTGCTTCGCAACAAGGAGGTATTCTCTGAGCTGCCGGGACAAACATCTGGGGTAGAGCATGACATCATTACCCCGCCCGGTGAAAGGGTGAAGTTAAAACCCTATCGGATCCCAGAGGCCCGACGGGAGGCAATACGGGAGGAAGTACAGAAAATGCTGAACTTAGGGGTGATAGAGGAGTCCCAAAGTGATTGGTCTAGTCCCATTGTGTTGGTGCCTAAACCGGATGGGAGCTGGCGATTTTGTAACGATTTTCGTCAGTTGAACAAAGTTACAAAATTTGACACCTACCCCATGCCACGTATAGATGAGTTGATCGACCGGCTGGGAACAGCCCGATACATGACGACTCTTGACCTCACAAAAGGGTATTGGCAAATCCCCCTGGCCAAGTCGGCCAAAGAGAAAACCGCATTTGTAACCCCAGACGGGGCGTTCCAATATAAAAGAATGCCGTTCGGGTTACAGAATGCGCCGGCCACATTCCAGCGGAAAATGGACCAGATGCTGAGGCCCCATCGGAAGTATGCTGCGGCTTACCTGGATGACGTAATTGTCCATAGCACAGATTGGGCCTCACATCTGCCAAAAGTGCAAGCAGTCCTGGACTCTGTTCGGGAAGCGGGGTTTACGGCTAACCCCAAGAAGTGTACCATTGGGCAGGAAGAGGCCAAATATCTTGGGTACACCATTGGGAGGGGAGTAATAAAACCCCAACTCAACAAAGTCGAGGCCATCCAGAGTTGGCCACGTCCCAACAGCAAGAAGCAGGTACGAGCCTTTCTGGGAATCGCTGGGTATTATCGGCGATTCATTCCCCACTTTGCTTCTAAGGCTGTGCCCCTAACCAACCTGACGAAGGGGAAAGGGTCGGTCATGATTAAATGGAGCCCCGAGGCTGAGGCAGCATTCCAATTCTTGAAACAAGCCTTATGTAGCCAGCCAGTGTTGTACTCACCCGACTTCTCTAAAGACTTTGTCGTACAAAGTGATGCGTCAGATGTGGGGTTAGGAGCAGTATTGTCCCAGGTCTGGAACGGGGAAGAGCACCCAGTCATTTACCTCAGCAGGAAGTTGAAGTCCCATGAGGTAAATTACGCCACCGTTGAAAAGGAGTGTTTAGCGGTGAAGTGGGCTCTAGATTCCCTTCGGTACTACCTGCTAGGTAGGCACTTTGACTTGGTTACGGATCACGCTCCGTTAAAGTGGATGGCTCAAAACAAGGAAACAAATAGAAGAGTGAATAGGTGGTTCCTGGCCCTCCAGGAATTCAACTTCACAGTAAAGCATCGCCCTGGCGTTCAAATGGGGAATGTGGATGCTTTGTCTCGAGTACATGAATGCCTGATTGCTGGTGTTCCAACCCCGAGGTTAAAACAAGAGGGGGGGGGTATGTGACAGCAGGAAGGTAAAGTCACCTGGTTGCATCCAGGGGGGTAGATATATTTCGCCCAGATTCAGGCTTTACGCCGACTTATACAACTAGGTGGAGAGTTGTATAAGCCCAGCTGAGGATAGTGGGCTCATGGATGACTCATACCTCTAGGGAGAGTGTGGGGCGTCGTGCAGACAGGGAGTTGATGAGACCAGCTGAAGCTTGTCAGCTCATTTAGGCCTCTATAAGAACTCCCAGCTTCATTAGATGTTAGCTCATGCCTGGAACCAGACCTGTGTGGACTGTCTAGGGAGAGTGAACCCCTGTGCGGTGAGACAAAGCCTGTGTGGCTATTTGCTTGGACATTTAAAACCAGGGACTTAGGGACTAGGACAGCACTAGGCTGATCCCAGTTGTTAGTTAGGAAACCTGTATGTTTAGTCAGAGGTCAACTTGACCAGGATTTATTTTGTTTATGTTTCTTTTGCTTTGCTGTGTTTTGTCACTGTAAATAGAAAATAAACCGCACCTTTTTGATTTTGAAAACCACAACCTCCGTTTGCTGGGCCTGTTTTTGTGTGGGGAGCCCATCTCGGGGGTCACACACACCCGCTGCCGAGCTAACCCCCTCACAAAATATACGCAATACATATCATAGAATAGATTATTTCTTAATAAATCAACCATGTTTGATGATGACTCCCTTCACAGATATAGGAAACTTTCTTTGGTCAGATCATGCCCCAATATATATGGATTTAGCGATAATCTAATATAAGAAACCACCAGGAATCTGGAGGTTAAATGACAATTTGATTAAAGATAAAAAGTGCAAAATGGATATTCGACATGCAATCAAGGAATTTTTACAGATACATGAAAAGGATAATACATCAATCCCTACACAATGGGAAACATTAAAATGTGTGTTATGGGGACTGTTCATCAAACACGGAACAAGATTAAAAAAAGGAAAAAGAACAAAGAATATCCCTATTATTAGGAGAAATTTCCAGATTAGAAAATATACATAAACCAAATGGTAAAAAGGCAGATAGAATAACATTAAACGATAAACGTATGGAATTAAAAACTCTGTTTGATGAACAGTCCCTAAAATTAAGGAATAAAAATAGAGCCCAGATATACCAATATTGGAACAAAACTGGGAAAATATTAGCCAAAACACTAAAACAACAGCACTCGTTGACCTCAATAATAAAGATAGCAAAACCTACTGGAGAATTAACCTATGACCCTACGGAAATATCTAAAACATTTTTTACTTACTATTCTAAATTATATAACATAAATATACCACAAGAAAATAAAGAGGGGAACAAGAACTTAGAAGAAATACGGCAATATATTAAAGAAACTGCATTACCCACATTTTCTAAGGAAATAACAGAAAGCCTGGAAGAGGAAATCTCTACGAAGGAAGTAGAACAGGCTATATCCGCACTGGTCCCGGGCAAAAGCCCGGGCCCAGAAGGATATACGCCAAGATTCTATAGGGTATTCCAGAACACAATTACACCTATTTTAAAAAAGAAATTTAACTCCATATCGGCGTCGCAGACATTTACACCACAAAGTATAGAGGCTCATATAACACTAATCCCCAAACCAGAAAAAGACCACACATTATGCGGTAATTATCGACCAATTTCCCTCACAAATATAGATATACGATTGTACTCTAAAATAATCGCTAATAGATTGACACCTATCCTGCCTAAATATATAAATTTAGATCAATCCAGATTTACTAAGGGGAGGGAAACGAGAGATAACATTATAAAAACATGTACACTGGTAGAATATGCCCAGAAGGCCGCAATCCCAACATGTCTGCCGAGAAGGCATTCGACAGGGTGGGATGGCGGTTTCTGGAAGAAACTCTAATCCAAATAGGAATGGGACCTAAGATACTCGGCAGGATAATGGCGCTAAATTCCAATTCTAGGGCCAAAATAAGAACAGAATGCTTTCCGAATATATAAAAATATCAAACGGCACTCGACAGGGATGTCCTTTATCTCCATTATTATATATATTGGTGATGGAACACCTTACTACAGCAATAAGAAACAACAATGATATCCAGGGGATAAAAATTAAAGGAAAAGAATATAAAATGGCAGTATACGTGGATGACCTTTTAGTATATATTACTAATCCAATCATTACATTACCAAATTTAATACAGGAATTCAAACGATTTGGAAGAAAAAGTCATTTTAAAGTTACTTATGATAAATCAGAAATATTAAATATATCATTAAAAGAAAAGGAACAGATACTTCTTCAAAAAGATTTTCCTTTTAACCACTTGCTGACCGCCGCATGACGATATACGTCGATAGAATGGCACAGGCGGTCAAATGGGCGTATATATACATACCTGCCTCCCAGCGGGTAGGGGGCCACCCCCTCATGATTGCTCCTGATGAATCAGCTTCTTCCTCTGTCTGCGAATTGTAAACACAGACAGAGTGTAACGTACCTTAGGTGTGAGCCTGACGTGCGGAGAGGGACCTCCCGTATAACCCCGGCTCGGAGACCACTGGAGTGGGGACAGTGGTGGTAAGAGCACGGTGAGGTAAGGGTGCCTGTCTGATCCTCACTGCTTGGAGTGGTGGAGCCGAGTGGAGACTGGAACGGCTGGTTCCGGAAGCAGCGGATGCAGGTCAGCAGGTGCCGGTTTGCAGAGCAGGGATGCAGGTCAGCAGGTGCAGGTTTGCAGAGCAGGGATGCAGGTCAGCAGGTGCAGGTTTGCAGAGCAGGGATGCAGGTCAGCAGGTGCAGGTTTGCAGAGCAGGGATGCAGGTCAGCAGGTGCAGGTTTGCAGAGCAGGGATGCAGGTCAGCAGGTGCAGGTTTGCAGAGCAGGTATGCAGGTCAGCAGGTGCAGGTTTGCATTGCAAAGGATGCAGGTCAGCGTGTGCAGCTTGCAGAGCAGAGGATGCAGGTAAGCTGGTGCAGGTTTGCAGAGTCAGACAAGCCAGGTCATACACATCAAGGTAAACATCACAAGTGGCAGGCAGAGAGTAGTCAAAGTCCAGGCCGAATCTTGGCAACAGGCAGACTGGCAGATAACTGAGCAGGGTCAAACGAGCCGAGGTCAGGACTGGAGACAGAAGCGTGGTCAGGAAGCCGGGTCAAACACAGGAACAGGATACAAGCACAGAATCAGGAACTCAGGGAACAGAAGCAGATCAAACCGCAAGGGGCAACATCTCTGGAATGTCTTTTATAGGAAGTACATGGGAGGAGCAAGGGGTTCAGAGTTCAACAGTAATCAGACACCAAGCAGAGTAGTCTAATGGATCAGATAGGTTATCCAGCAGATCAGGCAGGGAACTGTCCAGCATCTCAGATAGCTCCGCTGGAAGAGTCAATGCCAGACACAGACGAGGTCCCAGGTTCAAGCCCAGCACGTCCCTGACAGTGCCCCCCCCCTTAAGGGCAACCTCCGGGTGCCCAATAGAGCTCTTTTCTGGGGGTGACTGCGAAAAAAGGCCTGGATTAACTCTCGGGCATGAATGTTCTGTTGGGATTCCCAGGAGTTCTCCTCCAGACCGTACCCCTTCCACTTGATCAGGAATTGAAGCTGGTTCCCTCTTCTTCGGCAGTCCAAGACGGCCTCCACCTCGAACTCCTCATCACCGTCAATGATTACAGGCTTGGGTGGTCCCGATCCCCTGTCTGGGAACGGGTCGGGCACTGCGGGTTTCAGCAAGGAAACGTGAAAGACTGGGTGAATCTTCAACGACTCCGGTAAGGCAAGTTCATAGGAGACCTCGTTTAATTTCCGTTTTACTGGGAAAGGACCGATGAACTTGGGTGCCAGTTTCCTTCCGGGGCAAGCCATCTTAAGGTTGGTGGTCGATAACCATACTTGGTCACCCTGTTGCAGGCATAATTCCCCTCTCCTTTTCCTGTCAAAGATCCTTTTATTGGCTGCTTGTGCCTAATGCCCCATACACACGATCATTTTTCATGCCGTTAAAAATGGCATTAAAAAAAATGGCCATTAAAAATGATCGTGTGTATGCTCCAGAGCATTTTTAACGACGTGAAAAACGGGCATTAAAAATTTCGAACATGCTCTCTTTTTTCACGTCGTTTTTCATGTCGTTTTTTTTAACGACGTGAAAAACGATAGTGTGTATGCTTTAACGACGTGAAAAAAAATGCGCATGCTCAGAATCAAGTATGAGACGGGAGCGCTCGTTCTGGTAAAACTAGCGTTCGTAATGGAGATAGCACATTCGTCATGCTGTAACGGACTGAAAAGCACTAGACTGAAAAGAGCGAATCGTCTCTCAACAAACTTTACTAACATGAAGGGTGGCGCCATTCGAACGGAACTTCCCCTTTATAGTGCCGTCGTACGTGGTGTACGTCACTGCGCTTTTCTTGAACATTTTTTAAAATGATGGTGTGTACGCAAGACAGGCTTGAGAGGAAACAAGAAAAAAAATGACGAGAAAAACGTCAGTTTTAAAAATGACATTAAAAATGATCGTGTGTATGGGGCATTAGTCATGGCTTCCTGCAATATCCTGCTGTTACGGGTCAGGAAATCAACAATACTCTGGACCGCTGGGACTGTTGAATCAGGGATGAGATCAGGTAAGAAGGTCGGGTGAAACCCGTAGTTGGCAAAAAATGGCGATTGACCTGTAGCCGAATGACTGGCGTTGTTAAAGGCAAACTCTGCCAAGGGTAGTAAAGCTACCCAGTCGTCTTGAACGAAGGTGGTGAAGCATCTGAGGTACTGTTCGAGCGTCTGATTCGTTCTTTCGGTTTGCCCGTTAGTTTGGGGGTGATAGGCCGAGGACATGGACAACGCAATCTTCAGGACCTTGCACAAAGCCTTCCAAAAGCGAGAAGTGAACTGCACCCCTCTATCCAAAACGATGTCCGCAGGGACCCCATGTAGCCTTACTACTTCCCTAATGAAGACCTGGGCAGTTTCCATGGCAGAGGGCGTGCCTTTGAGAGGCACGAAGTGGGCCATCTTGGATAGACGGTCAACCACTACAAAGATGGCTGTGCAACCTTCAGACGGGGGGAGTTCCACTATGAAGTCCATGGCAATCATTTTCCAGGGACGGTCAGGGACTGGTAAGGGTCTGAGCAGACCCCAGGCCTTGCTTCTAGTGGTCTTGCTATGGATACAGGTGGCACATGAACCTACATATTCCCTGCAGTCTTTTTCAAGATCCGGCCACCAAAACGTGCGTTGAATCAGTTCAAGGGTTTATGCATTCCGAAATGGCCTGCCAGGGGATGATCATGACACAAGTTTAACACTGTGACTCGAACTTCTTCTGGCACAAAGATTTTGTCATTCTTCCAAAGTAACCCGTCCTTGGGTACCAGAGTGGTTTCAGAGGGACCAGACACACCTGCAGAAGCTTGCTTCAAGACAGACATCAGGCTAGTTTGTAAAAGTAAGAAGTTGCCTTCCGATAGAATGGTATCTGGAGCTGACCCCTCTTTTGGATCATCAAACATGCGGGAAAGAGCGTCTGGTTTGGTGTTTTTGGAGCCTGGCCGGTAAGTTATGTGGAACGAGAACCTAGAGAAAAATAGTGCCCAACGTGCCTGGCGTGGTCTCAGACGTTTGGCAGCTCTCAGATACTCTAGGTTCTTGTGGTCTGTGTAAATGAGTATAGGATGCGCTGCTCCCTCCAACAAGTACCTCCACTCCTCAAGGGCAGATTTAATGGCCAGGAGCTGCCGGTCTCCAACATCATAATTCCTCTCGGATGGGGTAAGCTTACGGGAGAAGAAGGCTACCGGGTGTATCAAGTCCTTGAGACCTTGGCGCTGGGAGATAACAGCTCCAACCGTTGTCTCTGAGGCATCTACCTCAAGTAGATACGGTAGGGCAGGATCGGGATGACTTAGGATAGGAGCAGACGTAAAAAGTATTTTTAGGTTTGTGAAAGCAGCCTGTGCTTCAGATGTCCACTGGAATCGAGCATTTTGCTTCGTTAGCTGCGTAATCGGGGAAATAATAGCAGAGAATCCCTTGATAAACCTCCGATAAAAATTGGCAAAGCCAACGAAGCGCTGCACCCCCTTTTTATCTGAAGGTGCAGGCCAATCCAGAATGGCTGAAACCTTCTGTGGGTCCATCTTGAATCCCTCTGTAGAGATCACTAGGCCAAGGAACTGGATACTCTGTCGCTCGAATTCACACTTTTCTGGTTTTGCGTACAGTCCATGCTGGCGGAGACGACAGAGTACACTCTTGACGTGTTTCCGGTGCTGCTCAAGAGAGGAGGAAAAAATCTAAATATCATCAAGATAGACAACTACATAAATGTCCAGACAGTCTCTGAAAACATCATTGACTAGATGCTGAAAGGTGGCAGGGGCGTTTCATAGGCCGAAGGGCATTACTAGGTATTCGTAATGGCCGAACCTGGTACGAAAGGCAGTCTTCCATTCATCCCCTGCTCGGATGCGTACCAGGTTGTACGCCCCCCGCAAGTCTAATTTGGTAAACACAGAGGAAGTCCTGAGTCTTTGAAAAAGTTCAGGTACCAGAGGCAACCGGTTCTTGACCGTGATTTTATTTAATTCCCGGTAATCTACACAGGGCCGAAGAGAATGGTCTTTCTTCTCCACAAAGAAGATTCCTACCCCTGCTGGAGAAGTGGAAGGACGGATGAAACCCCTCTTAAGGTTCTCATCAACGTATTCTTTCAGTACCTCAAGCTCCCGTTCAGATAGGGGGAAGATCCGTCCGAAAGGAATCTCAGCACCGGGAAGAAGCTCGATTGGACAATCGTAAGGACGATGAGGCGGGAGGACTTCGGCCCCTCGTTTGCTGAAGACGTCCAGGAACTCATGATATTGTTTGGGTACAGAAGCTCGTATCTCTGGATCTGAATCCAGGCATAACAGAGGCCCCAAGGTGCTGGGATGTGGAAGCATGCAGTGGCGTTGACAGTATGGTGACTGGAACTTAATACTTCCGGTTCCCCAATCAATCTGTGGATTGTGTGCCTGAAGCCAGGGTAGACCCAGGATAACTGGAAACATGGGAGATGCAATAGCATCCAAAGTCAATAGTTCCTTATGGTCCATGGAGGTGATCACAGGCAAAGGAGGGGTCTCCTGGGTCACTACTCCGGACTTGATGCGAGACCCATCTGTCAGGAAAATGGAAAGTCCCTGAGTCTTAGGTTGGAGTGGGATGTGTTGTTGTGCTGCAAAGTCTAGATCGACAAAACAACTACATGCCCCTGAGTCGATTATTGCAGTTACTGGTATTGTCCTCCCTGGTAGTTGGAAAGAGATAGGAAGAGCCAGGTGAGTAGCATTGGTAGATGGAGGTGAGTAGTTGGGAGAAGAGGTAGCCAGGACCTTGCACAGCTTAGCAGGACAAGAAGAGACATAATGACCGGGTTCACCGCAATACAGGCATAGATAATTCTGCAGCCGACGAAGTCGTTCCTTGGCCGATAGGGAATGTTTCATTAGTCCAAGCTGCCCTGGCTTGATGGTCTGGTTGAGGGATGAGGGTTCAGTTGGAACCGTACTGGCACTGGCAGGGTACACAGGGGCTCGTATCCGGGGTAGCATCCAAGCTGGGCGGAGCTGTTGGGTAGACCTTTCTGCTCTGCGCTCCCGGAGTCGTCGGTCTATCTGGATAGACAAATTAATTAAAGTCTCTAGAACATCAGGAACACCGACCCGTGCTAACTCATCCTTCAGGCTTTCAGAGAGACCAAGACGGAACTGATGCCGCAGAGCTGCCTCATTCCACTGGGTATCCGCGCTCCAGCGTCTGAAATCAGTCACATAGTCCTCGACCGCTCGGCGGCCTTGCTGGAGCGCATGGAGAGCAGCCTCGGCAGTAGAAGTCCGCTGTGGATCATCATAAAGTCGGGCCATGGCATCAAGAAAAGAGGGCAGAGAGTCTAGAACTACATGGCGGACTTCAAGTAGGTGAGGAGAGAAGACATCTCACAGTAAGTTGCTCCAACAGACCACTGACGCCAGCAAACGTAGGCACATAAATCACCCCCCAGTCACCCCCGGATCACCCCCTGCACCCCCAGTCACAGTGTCACCGATTGCAGTGGTCATTTATTTACTGATCACTGCAATTGGTGTCATTTGTGACTGTAAAAAGTGTCAGGGCAGTTAGTGTTAGGTCCCTTTAGGTGTAGGGTACCCCCCTAACCCCCCCTAATAAAGGTTTAACCCCTTGATCACCCCCCAGGTAACCCTTTCACCCCCTGTCGCCAGTGTCACTAAGCAATCTTTTTTCTGATCGCCGTATAAGTGTCACTGGTGACGCTAGGTAGCCAGTTAGTTATTTAGGTTCACCGGCAGGTTTTTATAGCATCAGGTACCCCCATATACTACCTAATAAAGGTTTTAACCCCCTGATTGCCCCCTAGTTAACCCTTTCACCAGTGATCACTGTATAAGTGTCACTGGTGACGCAAGTTAGCCAGTCAGCTATTTAGGTTCACCGCCAGGTTTTTATATAGTGTCAGGTACCCCCATATACTGCCTAATAAAGGTTTTAACCTCCTGATTTCCCCCTAGTTAACCCTTTCACCAGTGATCACCGTATACGTGTTACGGGTGACGCTGGTTAGTTAGTTTGCTTTTTATAGTGTCAGGGCACCCGCCGTTTATTACCCAATAAAGGTTTACCCCCTGATCACCCAGTGGGTGATATCAGTTAGGTTTAGTGTCAGATAGGGTCTACATTGCCCCAGGCAGCGTCAGATTAGTGCCAGTAGCGCTAACACCCACGCACGCAGCATACACCTCCCTTAGTGGTATGGTATCTGAACAGATCAATATCTGATCTGATCAGATCTATACTAGCGTCCCCAGCAGTTTAGGGTTCACAAAAACACAGTGTTAGCGGGATCAGTCCAGATACCTGATTTTCCCCTCCGTCCAGCCCAGCCCACCCAAGTGCAGTATCGATCGATCACTGTCACTTACAAAACACTAAACATAACTGCAGCTTTCGCAGAGTCATGCCTGATCCCTGCGATCGATAACAGTTTTTTTGGTAGCGTTTTATACAGTTGCTGACAGTCAGGTGCTTTTTTACCTGTGAATCTTACTAGTGTACCAGTAAATTTAGAGGCCAAAATGGCAAATCGAAGGTACACTAGTGAAGAGGCCTACAAGTTTCTGAGCATGACAGATAGTGAAGAGGAGGTCACTCATCTGTCAGATTCAGGCTCAGAATACTGTCCTGTAGATGACAGCGGCTCCATGACGGATAGCACTGACAACGAAGTTGAGGTCCCAGCCAAGGTCAGGCGTACCTGACCCCATTCTTCTGCTGTTGTTGAGGTGCAAGAACCGCAGGGCTCTCGTATGGAGCAGAGAAGTACTAGTGCCGCTCATCCTTCTGGTGAAATGGCAAGCACCAGCGGCCTAGTACACCCTGGTCGTACATCCAACACTGTGGTTATAAAAAGAAAAATTTGCGCTAGGTGCTAAATTATTAAAGTGAAATTAAATAAATAGATCCCTAAAGGAAAACCTGCTGCTAAACACCAAAAAAAACTTGATATAAGGTACAACAAAGATAAATATACAAATAGGTGTAGCGCTGGCAAACAAAACTGCATATGACTATACAGTGAATTAATTAATGAGAAAAAGTATAAAAAAACATAAATGAATACTACAAATAAACACTTTATAGTTCATATGTGTCTGTGAAAAAATATATCTGTGAAAAAATATATCTGTGAAAAAATATATGTGAAATCTTCTCCTCTATTAAAGATGATAAAGAGTTCTACAGAGTGCAGGTATCCAATGTGAACCATGGGAATAATGCTCCAATACTTAGTAAAGATCCCGCCACCAAGGTGAAGAGTGAAGGCTTACCAGACAGCCTGCGACCGCCCTTCGACGTTGAATCAACGTCTCTGGAGACTCTCCCACTGTGGATGAAGCGTCCCTGCTGAATCATCCTGCTTTCCATTGAGTAAATATTACTCTACTGAGCCAGTTTTGACCCCCCTGAGAAGGGTGATCGCAGGCTGTCTGGTAAGCCTTCACTCTTCACCTTGGTGGTGGGATCTTTACTAAGTATTGGAGCATTATCCCCATGGTTCACATCGGATGCCTTCACTCTGTAGAACTCTTTATCATCTTTAATAGAGGAGAAGATTTCACATATATTTTTTCACAGATATATTTTTTCACAGACACATATGAACTATAAAGTGTTTCTTTGTAGTATTCATTTATGTTTTTTGATACTTTTTCTCATTAATTAATTCACTGTATAGTTATATGCAGTTTTGTTTGTACATCCAGCACTGCAGTAACACTTGGTGACGTGGCAAGTCCCATAAGTGCAGTTCAAGCTGGCGAGGTGGCAAGCACAAGTAGTGTCCCGCTGCCACCGAGAAGAAGACAAAGTCTTGCCAATAGTGTCCTTCCTGCAGAATTCGCCAATCCTAATTGGGAGCCCACCACTTCTGCAGCACCCGTACTTCCCCCATTCACTGGCCAACCCGGAATTCAGGTGGAAACAGTTGATTTTACGGCACTTAATTTTTATTCGCTGTTTTTCACGGAAGATCTCTATAGATCTATTGTGGACCAAAGTAATTTGTATGCTGGTCAATACATCGCCGCTAATCCCCAGTCCTTCTTTGCCAGACATTGGAAACAAATTACGGTTTACGAATTTAAAACCTTTCTGGGCCTATCCCTCGACATGGGCATAGTTAAATTGAGTGAGCTGCGGTTATATTGGTCCATTGACCCAGTTTGCCATTTGCCCGTGTTCTCTGCCTCCATGACCAGGGCACGATACGAGCAGATCTTGCGGTTTATGCACTTCAACAAGAATGAACTTTGACGTCCTCGTGGAGACCCTGAATTTGATTGGCTCTACAAAATTCAGCCCTATTCTATTCTCTCTCTATTTTTCTGCTCTTTTTTACTGTATTCTATTCTGCAATGTTTTATTGTTATTATGTTTTATCATGTTTGCTTTTCATGTAATTTTTTGTTTACTGTGTTTTATTGTTAACCATTTTTTGGTTTTCAGGTACGCCATTCAGCTGCAGCACGGATTTATTTATCTTGACAGCAACAGCTTTTGCTCCCACGATACATAAAGCCGTAACTCCAGTGCTGAAGGAGGTGATTTTACCACCACAGTTAAAAAAAGAGCATATATGCCGAAGCATGGGGGCAGCAGGGGCAGAGGAGCGATTTGTTCCTAACTTTAGCGGGAGGATGCCCCCATGCTTCGGCATATATAAATGGTGCA
The DNA here is from genome assembly GCA_029206835.1 of Rana muscosa. Classification (NCBI taxonomy): domain Eukaryota; kingdom Metazoa; phylum Chordata; class Amphibia; order Anura; family Ranidae; genus Rana; species Rana muscosa. Next base: position 55,853 of record JARGYO010005594.1, on the reverse strand, counting down.
TGTATGCCCATCATTAGAAGTGGGTGGATGAAGGGAGGTATTCTAATGGTGGGCATACCCACCGATCAATCTCTTTTTTTCGTTCAGCCAACAGGCTGCATGAAAAAAAAGATTACAATATATGGCCAACAATTACCAGCAACGTACTGGTATGTTCATGTAAAAGCAATCCTAGTGGCTAATTAGCCTCTAGACTGCTTTTACAAGCAGTGGGAGGGAATGTCGTCCCCCCCCCCACCGTCTTCCATGGTTTTCTCTGGTTCTCCTGTCCCCAACAGGGAACCTGAGAATGCGGCCGGTGGTTCCACCAGCTGACATTGGAGATGATCAGAGACCAGAATGGCTCCAATCATCTCTATGGCCTAAGACACCGGAAGCTACAAGCATTTCATGACTTTGATTTTGCCAGATTTAAACAGCGCCATTGGGAAATTGGGAAAGCATTTTATCACACCGATCTTGGTGTGGTCAGATGCTTTGAAGGCAGAGGAGAGATCTAGGGTCTAATAGACCCCAATTTTTTCAAAAAAGAGTACCTGTCACTACCTATTGCTATCATAGGGGATATTTACATTCCCTGAGATAACAATAAAAATTATTTAAAAAAATTAAATGGAAGGAACAGTTTAAAAATAAAATAAAAAAGCAAAATAAATAATAATAATAAAAAAAGCACCCCTGTTCCCCCCTGCTCTCGCGCAAAGGCGAACGCAAGCGTTGGTCTAACGTCATATGTTAACAGCAATTCCACCATGCATGTGAGGTATCACCGCAAAGGTCAGATCGAGGGCAGTAATTTTAGCAGTAGACCTCCTCTGTAAATCTAAAGTGGTAACCTGTAAAGGCTTTTAAACGCTTTTCAAAAATGTATGTAGTTTGTCGCCAGTGCACGTTTGTGCCCAATTTTAAAGCATGTCGTGTTTGGTATCCATGTACTCGGCCTAAGATCATCTTTTTTATTTCATCAAACACTTGGGCAATATAGTGTGTTTTAGTGCATTAAAATAAAAAAGAGTGTGTTTTTTCCCAAAAAAATGCATTTGAAAAATCGCTGTCAGGAAAATAAAATGCAACACCCACCATTTTAATCTGTAGGGCCTTTGCTTTAAAAATTATATATAATGTTTGGGGGTTCAACGTAATTTTTGTTGGAATTTTTTTTATTTTTTTCATGTAAACAAAAAGTGTCTTCAAGTGGTTAGAAGAGTGGATGATGTGTGACATAAGCTTCTAAATGTTGTGCATAAAATGCCAAGACAGTTCAAAACCCCCCCCCCCCCCCCAAATGACCCCATTTTGGAAAGTAGACAACCCAAGCTATATTCCATGTCGAGTCCATGGAATATTTTATATTTTGACACAAGTTGCGGAAAAATTACAAACTTTTTTTTTTTTTTTTTGCACAAAGTTTTCACTAAATGATATATTGCTCAGACATGTCATTGGCATATGTGGAATTACACCCCAAAATACATTCTGTTGCTTCTCCTGAGTACAGGGATACCACATGTGTGAGACTTTTTGGGAGCCTAGCTGCGTACGGGACCCCAAAACTCAAGCAGGCTTTCTTATGCCGCATACACACGATAGAAAAAAGACCGATGGACTTTTTTCATCGGACAAACCAATCGTGTGTGGGCCCCATCGGTCTTTTTTCCATCGGTATAAAAAAAAAATAGAACATGTTTTAAAAAAAACAATAGCAAATTCCTATCTTCTGTGTGGAACTCCATCGGAGAAAAAACCCACGCATGCTCAGAATCAAGTCGACGCATGCTCAGAAGCATTGAACTTAATTTTCCTCGGCTCGTCGGAGTGTTTTACGTCACAGCGTTTGGGACGGTCGGAATTTTGACTGATGGTCTGTAGGCAAGACTGATGAAAGTCTGCTTCATCGGAATTCCAATGGTAAAATCCATCGGATTTTATTCCATCGGAAATCCGATCGTGTGTACAAGGCATAAGGGTGTAAATTTTTGATTTCACTCCTCACTGCCTATCACAGTTTTGAAGGCCATAAAATACCAAAATAGCGCAACCCCCCCCCCCAAATTACACCATTTTGGAAAGTAGACAATCCAAGCTATTTGCTGAGAGGTATGGTGAGTATTTTGCAGATCTCGCTTTTTGTCACAAAGTCTTGAAAATTGAAAAAATAAAAAAAATACATTTATCTTTTCTTTCTTCATTTTCAAAAACACATGAGAGCTGCAAAATACTGACCATTTCTCTCAGCAAATAGCTTGGGGTGTCCACTTTCCAAAATGGGGTCATTTGGGGGGGTTTGTGCTATCTTGGCATTTTATGGCCTTTGAAACTGTGATAGGTAGTGAGGAGTGAAATCAAATATTTACGTCCTTAGAAATCTTGAAGGCGGTGCTTGGTTTTCGGGGTCCCGTACGCGGCTAGGCTCCCAAAAAGTCCCACACATGTGGTATCCCCGTACTCAAGAGAAGCAGCAGAATGTATTTTGAGGTGTGATTTCACATATGCCCATGGCATGTGTGAGCAATATATCATTTAGTGACAACTTTGTGCAAAAAAAAAAGTTTCATTTTCCCGCAACTTGTGGCAAAATATAAAATATTCCATGGACTCAACATGCCTCTCATCAAATAGCTTGGGGTGTCTACTTTCCAAAATGTGGTAATTTGGGGGGTTTTGTGCTATTTTGTTATTTTTTGGCCTTCAAAACTGTAATAGGTAGTGAGGAGTGAAATCAAAAATTTGCACCCTTAGAAATCCTGAAGGCAGTGCTTGGTTTTCGGGGCCCCGTAAGCGGCTAGGCTCGCAAAAAGTCCCACACATCATTGATTAGGATTATTTATTGGCATCATAATAAGGAGAATAAACAATGGGTTAATATAGAAGAAGATATTATAGGAATACAGCTTAAAACTCTTCCATGGATCAAATCTCAGTTCCGACCAGATAAAAAAGAATTAACGATTTTTGTATCAGTTACTCTAAAAACATGGGATACAGTACTGAAAAAGGGAACGCTATCCACGACGGTTGGACCAATGACCCCGTTATTCTCCAACCCCGAATTTCCACCTGCAGTAGGAGTAAAAAAAATTATGAAATGGAATAGTATGGAGAATACGAGGTTGGCCCAAACCTTGGTGGATGGAAAATTCCCAAAACTACAGGATATGACAATAGAAAATAGGAACTGGATACAATATTATCAATTATCACATACATATAACCCAAAATAATATTGATTTTGGGTTCTATTGGTAATATTGATCACTAAAGCCCTGTACACACGATCGGATAACCTATGGATTTTCGTCCGATGGATTTGACCATCGGAAATCCGATGAAACAGTTTTTCATCAGTCTTGGCCACACACCATCAGTTAAAAAACCGACGGCAAGAAAACGACGGCACGTACAAAATGTACGACGCGCTATAAAAGGGCCGAACAAATCTAATGGCGCCACCCCTTGGGCTGCTTTTGCTGATTTCGTGTTACCGCGTGTTAGTAAAAGTTTGGTGAGAGCCGATTCGCGCTTTTCAGTCTCCGTGCTTTGCAGATCGTTTCCTGGTGTTCAGTTTGTGCTTGTGGGTTTGTATTTGTGATTCAGTGTGTGCAGTCAGGTCGTTACTGCCTTGCAGTGCCTTCTTGGCCGTTCGTTTACTGTTTTTCAGGTCGTTCTTCTCAGGCCTTGCTGTTCCACGGTGCGTTCTGTTTGAGTGCGTTCTGACCAGCCGACCGGTTTAAAACCATGTTTGAAGTGCGTTCTCGTTCTCGAGCTCATGCTGGCTTTGGGCTTGGTGTTGCAGTTAACACTGTAACCCGAGTTCAGTCCGTGAACAGGGTGAGGAGGAGTTCATGGACTAAGAATTGGTTGCTCCAGCGGGACCAATTCTCTCATATGCCTCTGCTGCGGGAAATCCATGAGAATAATCCTGATGATTTCAGGAATTATCTCAGGATGACGGACCCCGTATTTCACCGTCTGTTGGATTTGCTGTCCCCCTATATAACAAGGCAGGACACTGTGATGCGCCAGGCCATCACTGCCGAGCAGAGGCTTATTGCCACGTTGAGATACCTGGCGACTGGGAGAAGCTTGCAGGACCTTAAGTTCTCAACAGGCATCTCCCCCCAGGCTCTCGGGATCATTATCCCTGAGACGTGTTCGGCCATCATTCAGGTCCTGCAGAAGGACTATATGAAGGTAATTTTGCTCCTTTAACCTCACATTATATGTTTTGATTGTTTTAGAATCTTCTTATTTTCTTGTTCATACATCACGGGACACAGAGCGGCATAGTCATTACTATGTGGGTTATATAGAATTACCTTCAGGTGCTGGCACTGGCAACTTCCAAAACAGGAAGTACCCTCCCCTATATAAGCCCCTCCCATCCGGGAGTACCTCAGTTTTTTGCCAGTGTCTAAGGTGTTGGCCAAGGTTAACATGTATTCATCTGGGCTTGTGTACAGGTTCTCTGGGCCTTAGCAAGCTATTCCGGATCCGACCAAAAAAGCTTCATAGCTAAACGGTCGGTACCCGGGCCTTGCAGAGAAGAGCAGGGTTTTGCCTGTAATGCCTCTCTTAGGAGGGCTGGACCCTGGGATCCAGAGCTCTGGTCATACCCAAAACCAAGAGGCTATCTGTGCAGGGTGCTATACAGGTCCAGGGGAGTGAAATCCTTGGGAACCCGGTCCCTGAAGGTCTAGTACAATGCCTGCCGTGAGAGGTGAAGTTTGGGCTTCTGTGGACCAAACAAAGTCCTGCGGCGGGGAAAAGGTAAGTGGGGGCCCCTCAGGAACTTGGTTCTATTGAGGGGACCCCCAAGCCTAATATGTCTTTCTGCCTGTTACCTAAAGGTATTCCCGCTAATAGCTGTATATGCCTAAGAAATCCTAGAAATGTCTTTTCATAAAGGAAGTTTTAAAAACTGTAAACCTGGAAATGTTTTTCATAAAGGAGGTTTTAAAAAAAAAAAAAAGAAAGACAAAAGTGCGGTACCTGTGTTTGTCCACTAGAGGCCGCTGTGGAACGTCTTTTTTTCTTGGGACTATTCCTTCCATGGTGAAAGTCCAGGCAGATGAGTGAGCTCTCTATCAGGGAAGCTGCATTCCTCTGTCATGCTGCCAAGTAGTTTCCTTCCATCCCAGAGTCCTGGTGAAACAGGGACCCTGGCTCCTCTCCCTACAGGGCGCCAAGAGCGCACACGTGCACGCGCGTGCGCGCACACACGCTTTCTTTTTATAGATTTAGCTTCAAAAAAGGGGGCGGAGCCTGGCGGATGACGCGCTCTGTGCGCCCAGCGCTTCTGCGCATGTGCGGGCGTTCCAGCAAGATAAAAGGACTCAGTCCACGCTGCTTGCTATGGACACAGAGCATGAAAAGGAGCTGGTAGCATGGTATAGGGGCTTACAGCGGGCGGTTGATACAGGCATCCCCAGAAAGATGCATTAGTAGACGCCCACTGATGTACATAGCAGCAAATTGCATTAGACTATTTCAGTAAAGGGGTGTATTGCGGCTGGAATACCTCAGCTTTGAACTAAGGAATATGCCGCCTAAAAAACTCCGAGATATACCTCTCAGGAAGTGTAGGGGGTCTCCATCGGGCTCTGAGGATCTGGAGCAGTCATCTGCACCCTCCTCCCCTGAGAAATCAGAGGTTAATACCCATAAGGAACCCCCGGGAGTGCCAGGTACTGCGGCTGTCCTCAGTCCACCTGCTCCTGCATATATAACAGAGGAGGTTTTTGCCTCAACTCTGGAGGGATTGGAGCAGAGATTGGCAGCATTGATCGCTTCTTCTCTACAGGAAAGAAAGCGCGCCAGATCTCCATCACCTCCATTAGAGTGCCTGTTGGCAGAGCAACAGTCCCAGGAAGGGACCGACCTACCTGAAGGGGATCAGGAGGAGGTTAACTCTGTTTTTGAGGAATCGACAGTAGATGAACCATTTTCAGCATCACAGACTGAAAGATTGTGGGTCCAGACCCTAACTGACATGGTTAGATTTTTAAAATGCCTCTTGTTGAACCATCAACTACTGCTGTCTCCTCATTGGGGTCGCTAAAAGCTCCCCAGGTTAATTGCTCCTTTCCAATACATCCATTATTGGAAGGATTATATACCAGGACTGGGAACATCCTGATAAACTATTTGTTCCGCCTAAGAAATTTCCGGTGATCTATCCCATGGAGGAAAAGTTCACCCAGAGATGGAATGTTCCTACGGTGGATGCAGCCATCTCTTCTGTGAACAAATCACTGACATGCCCAGTAGATAACGTTCAAATGTTCAAAGATCCAGTAGATAAAAAATTGGAATCTTTATTAAAATCTGCTTTTTCCACAGCAGGGGCTGTTACACAGCCAGCAGTGGCAGCTATTGGGGTCTGCCAAGCTTTAAAGGATCAGATGAAAATGGTCCTGAGGGATTTGCCAGACCAGCAGGCCCAGGCTCTGGCTGATCTGCCTAGAGCATTATGCTTTGCGGTTGACGCCATCAAGGATTCTATCCATCAGGCCTCCCGCCTCACGCTGTCTTTGGTACATATGCGTAGGCTTCTGTGGCTCAAGAACTGGTCTGCTGAAGCTCCCTGTAAGAAGCTCTTAGTTAGCTTCCCATTTCATGGGGAACGCCTTTTTGGCGAAGACCTGGATAAGTATATCCAGAAGATTTCCAGTGGTAAAAGTACTCTCTTACCGAGTAAGAAGAGGTCTAGGGGTCCATCTTTTAAGAGGACTACCTCTCCTATCCCTGCGACGTCTGCTACTAAGCAGTTCCGACGGCCTCCTCGGTCAAACTCAGGGGGTAAAAATCAGGGACAGTCACAGGGTAATAAGAAACCCTGGATCCGAAGGGGTACTAAACCAGCCTCCAAGTCAAGCCTATGAAGGGCTGCCCCCACTCAAACGGGTGGGTGGAAGACTTCAGTTGTTCGCAGAGACCTGGCGGGAGACGATCAAAGACAGATGGGTGCTCTCCGCAGTAACTCTGGGATACAAGTTGGAGTTAAAAGAGTCTCCTCCTTCCCATTTTATGTGGTCAGGCATGCCAAGAGACCCTCTGAAAAGAGGGTCTCTCCTATTGGCGTTAGAACAACTATTGCTCCAAGGAGTAATTATGGAGGTTCCTATGGAAGAGTGGGGGTTGGGTTTCTACTCAAACCTTTTCACAGTCCCGAAACCAAACGGGGACATAAGACCCATATTGGACCTAAAGAGTCTAAACAAATTTCTAAACGTCCGGTCTTTCCGGATGGAGTCGATCCGATCGGTCACCGCTGCCCTACAGGGGGAGGAATGGTTAGCCTCGATCGACATCAAAGATGCTTACTTGCATGTTCCCATCTTTCCAGGTCATCAAAAATTTCTACGCTTTGCAGTAGAAGGGCGCCATTTTCAGTTCAGAGCCTTACCATTCGGTCTGGCCACAGCACCACGAGTGTTCACAAAAATTCTGGCCCCACTGTTGGCCGATCTAAGAACACGAGGTGTAACGATAATGGCATACCTAGACGACCTGTTGTTGATGGACCACTCAGTTGCCAAGCTAGAAGTGGTAATTGTCGATACAATCAAGTATCTAGAATCTCACGGTTGGGTCATCAACCTGGACAAGTCAGCCCTACAGCCAGTGAAAAACCTGGTATATCTAGGGCTACGGCTGGATTCAGACCAGAGGAAGATTTTCTTACCTCTAGACAAGGTATCCTCTTTGAGGGGCTTGGTCCGTCTGCTTTGTGCAAAAAGACAGCCGTCCATACGCCTGTGCATGAGGCTGCTAGGAAAGATGGTAGCATCATTCAAAGCTGTGCCATACGCCCAATTCCACTCAAGGAATTTACAGAGGGCCATATTGTCAGCCTGGAACGGAAAAATTCAGGCTCTAGACTTCCCGATGGCTTTGTCCCCTTCCGTTCGGAAGAGTCTCTGCTGGTGGTTGATCCCCCCAGAATCTCCAGAAGGGAAAACCCTTCAGTCCGATATCCTGGAAGGTGGTCACTACAGATGCCAGCCTTATAGGCTGGGGGGCAGTACTGGAGCAATGGTCTCTCCAGGGCAGATGGTCAAATGTAGTAAAAACCCTGCCCATCAATCTCTTAGAGATACGAGCAGCCCGGTATGCCCTAGTAGCCTGGACATCCAGACTCCAAGGGTCCCCTGTCAGAATTCAATCAGACAATGCCACAGCAGTGGCATATATCAATCATCAGGGAGGCACCAGGAGTCATGCAGCCCAGAGGGAAGTAAGTCACATCCTGGAATGGGCAGAAAAGCATGTCCCATGTATATCAGCTGTCTTCATTCCAGGGGTGGAGAATTGGAAGGCGGACTTTCTGAGTCGCCAACAGTTATGCGCAGGGGAATGGTTCCTTCATCCCGAGGTCTTCCGAGCAATATGTCAGCGGTGGGGAACACTGGATGTAGATCTGCTAGCATCCAGATTCAACGCAAAGGTGGACAGATTTGTCTCCCGGACAAGGGATCCCCTCGCTTGCGGCTCGGATGCTCTGGTGTTCCCTTGGGATCAGTTCAGACTGATATATGCATTCCCTCCGCTACAATTGTTGCCTCGACTCCTTTGCAGAGTCAGGTTGGAAAAGAAGCCGGTGATCCTGGTGGCTCCAGCGTGGCCTCGAAGGGCCTGGTACGCGGAGATCATCAAAATGTCTGTGGGGAGTCCTTGGACCCTTCCACGTCGTCCGGACCTGCTTTCGCAAGGACCGATATACCACCCTTCCTTACTAACTCTAAGTTTAACGGCCTGGCTATTGAATCCCACATCCTAAAGAAGAGAGGTCTCTCTAACTCTGTGGTATCAACTATAATCAATGCCAGGAAGCCTGTATCCAGGCAGATCTACTATAGAGTTTGGAAGGCGTACATCACTTGGTGCGAGGCCAGAAAATGGCATCCACGTAAGTACGTTATAGGCAGAATTCTGGACTTCCTACAGTGGGCTGTAGACAGGAAGTTTGCCTTAAGTACTATCAAGGGCCAGGTTTCGGCCTTATCAATACTATTTCAAAGGCCCCTGGCTATGCATTCACTTGTCAAATCCTTTATGCAAGGGGTGACTCGTATTATTCCACCGATTAAAGCTCCCATATGCCCATGGGATCTAAATTTGGTTCTGTCGGTTCTGCAGAAGCAGCCGTTTGAAACTTTGCGGCACATTTCCTTGGTTCTACTCACCAGAAAATTGATATTTTTAGTAGCCATATGCTCGGCTAGAAGAGTGTCGGAATTAGCCGCCATGTCCTGTAAGGAGCCATATCTGGTTATTCATAAGGACAGAGTAGTATTACGCCCTCACCCAGCCTTTCTTCCTAAGGTGGTATCGAGGTTTCACTTGAACCAGGATGTGGTTCTTCCTTCTTTTTTCCCCAAACCAAGCTCGGTAGAGGAAAAGTTATTGCATTCTTTGGATGTAGTAAGAGCAGTTAAAACTTATCTAAAAGCCACTGCTCAGATTCGTAGAACGGATTCTTTGTTTGTTCTGCCGGAAGGCCCCAGAAAGGGTCAGGCAGCATCAAAATCTACTTTAGCCAAGTGGATTCGACAGGTCATAATACAAGCCTATGGCTTGAGAAGTAGACCGCCTCCGTTCAAAGTTAGGGCGCACTCCACGAGAGCAGTTGGAACTTCATGGGCAGTGCATCACCAGGCCTCCCTGGCTCAAATTTGTAAGGCCGCAACATCTTCAGTACACACGTTTACTAGGTTCTACCAGGTGGACGTTAGAAGTCAGGAGGATGTCGCCTTTGGGCGCAGTGTGTTGCAGGCCGCAAAAGATCCTCATGCCTGATGGCGCCCAGCTTATGTATGGTGTATCCCCCCCCCCTCATTTGGCATTGCTTTGGGACGTCCCACATAGTAATGACTATGCCGCTCTGTGTCCCGTGATGTATGAACAAGAAAATAGGATTTTTAAAACAGCTTACCTGTAAAATCCTTTTCTTGGAGTACATCACGGGACACAGAGCTCACACCCCTCTTTTGGGGACACGTATTGCTTTGCTACAAAACTGAGGTACTCCCGGATGGGAGGGGCTTATATAGGGGAGGGTACTTCCTGTTTTGGAAGTTGCCAGTGCCAGCACCTGAAGGTAATTCTATATAACCCACATAGTAATGACTATGCCGCTCTGTGTCCCGTGATGTACTCCAAGAAAAGGATTTTACAGGTAAGCTGTTTTAAAAATCCTATTTTTTCCCTCCTAACCCAAATTTGCCTGTTTGTAATATCCTGGTAATGTCCCCATTTTCCCCATGCATGTTTTTACCTGTAAAGGCCTTTTTGGGCCCTACATGCCTATTTCCCTTCACTAACCTCTCCAGCATGCTATCGTGGGCGCAAACCCAGCTAGCCTTCTATTTTCCTTTTCATTTTTTTGGGGTCATTGCCCGCGTAGTTTGACAACCCTCCCTCCCCCTCCCTAAAGATGTAAACATTTTTTTAGTTCTCAATCAAGCTCAGCAGAGTGGTTGAGCCTTTTTTTGGATCCCCCACAATCACCTTAGGCCCCCCCCTTAGATTATTTTAGAATGTCCACTCAGCGGGGGTGAGGCATCTGCTAAGTGGGCCTTTGTTTATTGGTAGGAAATACTCCCTTAAATAATAATGTTAGAATGATGTTGGTCAACAATGTTTTTGTGTCTAATCTGCTTGCACTGTAAACATAAACCGTACTAATGTCTTCTTTTTGTTTTGACTCCACAGTTCCCTAGCACACCACAGGAATGGCTGAATGTGGCCTCCCAATTTGCCCAGCGGTGGGATTTCCCCAACTGCGGAGGGGCAATTGATGGGAAGCACGTCCACATAGTGCCGCCACCCCGTTCGGGGTCATACTATTTTAACTATAAAGGTTTCAATAGTATTGTGTTAATGGCAGTGGTGTCAGCACGGTACGAGTTCCTATATGTGGACATGGGGAAGAACGGCCGGATGTCCGATGGCGGAGCATTCGCAGAGACGGAGTTCGCTCACCGTCTGCAGGCTGGGGGTCTTGCACTGCCTCCAGATGCAGAGAACGTGGAAGGGCTACCGTTCGTTTTCATTGCGGATGAAGCTTTTGGACTAGGACCACACCTCATGCGGCCGTTTCCCCAACGCACCCTCACCCCGGAGAGGAGGGTTTTTAATTACCGGCTGGCCAGAGCCCGGAGAGTTGTGGAGAATGCCTTCGGGATAATGGCCAGCTGGTTCTGCCTGTTCCAGACAGCTATAAATTTGGCGGATTATAAACTCAACAACATTGTCTACTGCTGCTGCTTGTTGCACAATTTTTTACGGAAATTCTCCACAAATTATGTGTCATCAGTTGGGCCTGAGGCCGGTCCCCCTGAACCGATAAATCTGACCGGCCTCAGCACTGCCCGTACTGGCTTGGCCCCCCAAAGTGCCCGTGAAGTACGTCAGAAATACGTAGAGTACTTCACGGGTAGGGGGGCCATCGCAATGCCAGACCACATCTGACCTTTGATTGTCCCTTTTTAAAATAAAAATAAATATTTGATTTACTACAAACTTGTGTTGTCATTCTTGTTTTTGTGGTTTATGTGTCTCCCAGGTTCTAGTAGTGCCAAGTGTATTTGTCCTTAGTAAATAGCCTCAAATCTCAGAGGTAAAAACACTCTTTTTGCATCTTCAGAACTGCTATTGAGCATAGAAAGAACAAGGCACACCTTTTTTAGACTTCCCGAATGTTTTTATTGATTGCACCACAGTTTTGGTTGTTTTTCGAAATAATTTTTTTTTTTTTTTGTGCGGCTTTTTTTGCAGAAACATGCATGGGTCAAAAGCCACATTTTTTTCATTAAAAAGAAATAAAATAACATAGTGAAAAATACAAACAGGAGATGGGGTGATGTTACCCCTGATCCATCCCAAATGTGAAGAACCACACTTTATTTTTGGGTCTCAAATGGGTATCTTCAACATGATCCCATGGCTAAGGTAAACATGTGCTATCTGCCATCATGGGGGATCAATGGACGTGCTTTGGGGGTGAAAACCTTTCCTCTCCCCTACTTGAGGAGGGAGGAAGAGGTTGCACCCCCAAAACAGGGACATAGATATCCTGTGACGGCAGTTAGCACATGTTGAGTCTTCAGTGTGTGCATCTTCACATTTGGGCTGGTGGAAATTCCATAGAAAATCTCCGACACATAACTAAACACACAAAAAGGGGGGGGGGGGTTCACACTATTCTCCCCAAAATATCTATCATGTTTTTATATTTTTGCTCAATCACAATCATTCTCTTTCTCATAATGTCCATTTCGCTACTGCATTCCATGATTTCCTGAATGATTATTTTGGCGCTGGCACTCGAGAATGGAGGATTTGGACTTCCTGACACGTTCAGTCCCTAAAAAGAAACAAATATTTTTAAACTATGCAGGCCTACATCAGGATTTACCTTGAAGTTGTGGTGACAGACACTGACCTGTTGTGCTGATAAGCTCCACCTCTACTTCCTCCACCTCCCCTTTCTCCTCCGCTTCCTGAACCTGCTGAACTTGGTCTGCTTTGGGATCTTCGGGGAGTTTCTGTGGTGTTGGGTTCCTCGTCTCCTGAGCATGGTGTCCTCCCACTCTCCTCTCCCCTATGGGAATAGAAAAAAAAATGTATCCTTTAGCACACAGACTTTTTAGGCCTGAAAATGGATTCTCAATGTTTTAAAGTGGGGTCCAATTGATATTTGGCCCTGAGTTTCAAGATGAACATATGAGATCTTGCAAACTCAACAAAGCAACATGTTATTTTGGAGGACACTCACAAATACACTTGAATAACCACCAAGGTATCCACTGGACCACCTGTGTGTGACACCGTTAAGAAATTTGGTCATGTGGCCCAGAGTATAGTATCTTGATGAAGAACAAAAAAGAGTACACAACTGCTGGAGTGTCATCTCCTTTACCCAGAATACAGTTTATCCTTTCATTCACATTCTACATTTCCTTACAACACATCATCTAGCCAACAATGTGTAGATAAACATTGTTGAAGTAAAATGAGGCATGCCCACATGTAGTTTACATGGATATGTGCCAAACATGTTTGGGGGAAGAGCAGCAATTTTTTTTTCCACACATTTAGCAAATAAGTGGACTCTCCACTTCACATAAAAGTTGAGATTTTAAAATGTGAAACCAGTCAAGCCAAGCACATGTTGCAAAACATGGAAGAATACATATTACAATGTGAAAGAACACAGTAAAATATACTTACTTTTTTCAATGCTTTTTATAAGCTTCCTATACTGCTCCGGCTCCCTGAGCTTCAGGTCTGACCACCTTTTACGGAGTTGTTCCTTGGATCTCCTGACCCCATATTTTTTATAGAGAGTCTTCGCCACTTTGTCCATAATTTGTGACTTCCGGAGATTAGGGGTGTCGTATGGGCCATGCTTGCCGTCGTAATCCTTCCTCACCATCTCCGCCATCTCAGAAAAAGACATATTAGTCGCCTTGTATCTTTTTTTACTGGATCGGGACGTTTCCGCCTCCGGGATTTCCTCGTCGGTAATTTCAACTAAAGAAGCCACCTGTGTCTGCGACATGTCGCCGTCTCATACTGTGCGCCGATCGTTAAGGGGCGGGGAAATGCTGAAAAAGTCCGTCATGGGCGGGCGACGAGGGCGGAGTTACACACATGCGCAGGGTATAAAAAGGGGAAAGAAGTTATTAGGGATGCCCGGAGTAAGGACGACCGGAAGTGAACCAACGAAGTGAACTAAGGTAAGAAGGGAACTCGGGCCTGCAGTGGCCTATAATGGTTCATGATTGTAAAGGGCAATATTGTGATAAGTTGAGGAGAATCAATTCTGATCCTTTTCTTTTTTTTACTTTTTTTTTTACTTGCTGATCCAAAAAGATGCATAAACTACGAGAGCCGGAGGTGATGCTGACTTTTATTGAAAAATATAAGGAACAGCGCAACCTGTGGGAACTGAAACACCCTGCGTACCACAAGAGTGATGTACGTCGGGCAACTATTACCAAATTAGCAGAGGATATGAAGCCATGGATCCCAGATGCAGACTACACTATGATCAATAATAAAATCAACAACCTGCGTAATTCCTATAAAATACAAGGAAGTGCGCCAGTCAAAGAGATCAGGAGCAGCAGCCGACGATGTAGTAAAGCCCAAGCTGTGGTACTACAGACATCTTCAATTTCTGGATGACCAGATCGAGGCCAGGGAATCTATTTCCAGCCTTCCCTCAACCCTTCCTTCCACCCTTCCCTCCAGCGTTCCTTCCACCCTTCCCTCCACCCCTGCAGAGGCGGAGGAGGAGCCTCCCGAGCTAGAAGAGCCAGATCTTCGCATCTTCAGCCAGGTATAGTATTTTTGATCATAATTATTGTCCACTAAGTAATATTGTGTTGAACTGTTTGGATTAGCCATAAATTATATCATCCCCCCCCCAAAAAAAAAAAAACAGTAATGAGATCAAAATTGTGTGTGATAGATTCCCCAAATAATCCAATTTTTCATTTTATTTTAAAAACAGGATGAGGCAAGCCAGGAGGAAGAGGGTCAGGAGTGTGGCAGGCAGGAGGAGGCAGGGCCAAGTGGGACTCAGCAGGTCCCCAGGCCTAGTGGCAGCACCGTCTCCCAAGTGGCTCCCCTCCACGTCAGACCGCCAAAACAACGGCGGATGACACAAGTGGAGGAGGAGTCACTAAAGATGATTCAGGAGGCTGCTGCCATTATGAGGGCCCCCCTCAACCCTACGGAGGGCTTTAGCACCTATCTGGCGGATAAGTTGCTCAGAATGGAGGCGGGACAACGGGCCCTTTGTGAGCAGCTCATATATATGGCCGTACACATGGGGGCGAGGGGGCTGCTGACTGAGGCCACCCATATCTCGCAGCAGGCCAATCCCTCTCCTCCTTCTCCTCCTCCTCCTGCCACATCACCACCCACAGTGGCCCAGCCTGCAAGGGTGCGTGGACGGGGCCGTGGAGAGAACGCTGCAGAGAGGCGTGGAAGGAAGGCTACAGGGAAGAGCAGGAGGTGATTCCCTGGCCTCGAGCTGCTCATCCAGAAATTGAAGGTTGATGGAGTACCACAGCTTGGGATGATGTATGTCTTTGGCTGCTGCTCCTGATTTCATGCTGTTGTTGATTTTATTATTGATCATAGTCAGGTCTGCATTTGGGATCTAATGACTTGATATTCTCTGCTAATTTCTGAATAGTTGACCTTCGTTTTTTTTTTTTTTTTTTCCGAAATAAAGGGAAATTTGATTTCAGCCAACATACATGCCTGATGTGTTTTTTTTTTGAAGTAGCAATAAGATTTCATAAATACAATGTGTAATTAATAACAAGGGAAACCAACCTCCATGAGTAAAAAATAAAAAAAATATGTTGTTAGGAGAAATTGACACACCAAAAAATGCACAACAAATTTAAAGACAAAAACAATAAAAAGGTGTAATGCCGCGTACACACGGCCGTTTTCTCGTCGAGAAAAACGATTTTTTTTCCTTTCGACGAGAAAAACGATCGTCTGTGGGCTTTCTGCCGTTTTTTTCGACGAGAAAAACGGCATTAAAAACGACGAGAAAAATTAGAACATGTTCTAATTTTTCTCGTCGCTTTTTCGACATGTTTTCCGCGGCAGTGTTTCCCATAGGGAAACACTGCCGCGGAGCCCACACACGGTGGTTTTTTTCGACCAAAAAAAAAATGACATTTAAAACGGCCGTGTGTGGGGGGAACAAGCTGTTCCTCGTTTTTCATGTCGATTTTCTCGACGGTGTTTTCACCGTCGAAAAAATCGATCGCGTGTACGCGGCATAATTTGTGAGGTCGGCCTTGAAGAATTAAATTAATTATTCCTAAGATCACAAGAAAGAAGAAAGACATACGTCTCTCAGAACTCATGAGAAAGATCTGCTGCCAAAATGACATTTTAAAGACCGTTCTAAAGCAAAAAAACATGCGCTGCATTAAACGAAGCAATAACTTGCAGAATGACGAATGTGCTCTCTCCATTAGGAACGCTAGTTTTACCAGAACGAGCGCTCCCGTCTCCTAATTCAGTCTGAGCATGCGTGGGTTTTTTAACCGATGGACTTGCCCATAGACGATCGGAAATTCCCATCGGTTTTTTATCCATTGGAAAATTTTAAAACAAGTTCTATTTTTTCCAACCGATGGAAAAAAGACCGATGGGTACCATACACGATCGGTTGGTCTGATGAAAACCATCCATCGGACGGTTTTCCTCAGTCAAAACAATACAGCAATATACAAAAACAACCCAACAACCCAGCCCCCCACTCCTCCCTCCCTCTTCCCAATAGTGCAATATTCCATAAGGTGCGTACACATAAATAAGGATGGATAGCCCTTATAGCGTAAAAGCATACCACCAGTTCAGCGTTGCACAGACAGGTAATCAGTATAACAATCCCTTGGTGAAAACTGATAACTCCAGTCTACCTAGGACATTAAAATGTCAAAGCTGTGATAATATTATCCAAAGTATTTCAATTAGGAGTATCATCAGTTGAAAGCCAGTACTGCCATATAGGAATGAGCCGAACACCCCCTGGTTAGGTTCGCTGTAGAACATGCGAACTGACAAAAAGTTTTTGCAAAAACGCGAACACCGTTAAATAAAGTCTATGGGACCCAAACGTGAAAAATCAAAAGTGCTAATTTTAAAGGCTGATATGCAAGTTATTGTCATAAAAAGTGTTTGGGGACCCGGGTCCTGCCCCAGGGGACATGTATCAATGCAAAAAAAGTTTTAAAAACTGCAGTTTTTTCAGGAGCAGCGATTTTAATAATGCTTAAATGAAACAATAAAAGTGAAATACTCCTTTAAATATCATGACTGGGGGGTGACTATAGTATGTCTGTAAAGTGGTGCATTTTTCCTGTGTTTAGAACAGTCCCTGCAGCAAAATGACATTTCTAATGGAAAAAAAGTCATTTAAAACTGCTTGCGGCTGTAATGTAATGTCGGGTCCCGGTAATATAAATGAAAATCATTGAGATAAACCCTTTGGGTCTGGTATGGATATTAAGGGGAACCCCGCACCCAAATAAAAAAAAAAAAGGCGTGGGGCCCCCAGGCCCTATATACCCTGAACAGCAGTATACAGGCGGTCCCCGGGTTACAAACAAGATAGGGTCTGTAGGTTTGTTCTTAGGTTGAATCTGTTTGTAATTTGGAACAGGTAAATTTTTTAAGTGTAGCTCCAGCCAAAAAATCTATTTTTAAGCTTTTTGGATAACATAGGGAAGGGTTATCACCCCTGTAACATTTGTTTTGCTGTCTGTGTGTGCCCCTGTTCAGAAGATTTCACCTCACTTTCTATCCCAATGACAATTGGATTGTGAAAATTTTGGGTTATTAGGGAAACAAGGATTGGTGATAAAGCATCAGTGGAGACACCTTTTTCCTATATTAACTCTTACAGGAGAGAATTTCCCTTCCTAGGGGTAGATTTCCTTTCACTTCCTGTTGTCTCCCTCCGTTTGCGGAAAATTGGGCCTTAGGTGTTGGTGGTACCGGGAACACTGTAAGCCCTCACAGTTACTCTTGGTGGATGCTGGAATGGGCCCTGCTGTGAAATATATCAAGAATTGTAATTACTCGCCCCTGTTAAAAAGGGGCAGAAAAATTGGGCATTTGGTGGTGGTGGTGCCACAACACTGTAAGCCCTCACAGTTACTCTTGGTGGGTGCAGGAACGAGCCCTGCTGTAAAATATTAGATCAAGAATTTTAATTACACGCCCCTGTTGAACAGGGGCAGAAAAATTGGGCCTTAGGCAGTGGTGGTTGTGCCACAACACTGTAACCCCTCACAGATTCTCTTGTTGAGCGCAGGAACGAGCCCTGCTGTGAACTATTAGAGCAAAAATTGGGCCTTAGGCGATGGTGGTGGTGGCAAAACATTGTAAAGCATCACAGATACTCTTGTTGAGCGCGGGAATGGGCCCTGCTGTGAAATATTCGATCAAAAATTGTATTTACGCGCCTCTTTCAAACAGGGGCAGAAAAATTGGGCCTTAGGCAGTGGTGGTGGTGCCACAACACTGCAACTCCTCAAAGATACTCTTGCTGACCGCAAGAACGAGCACTGCTGTGAAATATCTGATCAAAAATTGTAATTAAACGCCCCTGTTAAACAGGGGCAGGAAAATTGGGCCTTAGGCAGTGGTGGTGGTGCCCTGAACCAAAAATATTCTTAGAAGCTATCATTATGAAGATTGAGGAGGAATAGGATAGTCACTCAGCATAGGCAGTCTTCAAGGGATCCCACATCCATAGAACAATCAATCGGTTACATCAGCATCAGGTGCTTGGTAGCTGGTGATCCAAGACTGATTCATTTTTATGAATGTGAGCCGATCAACAGAGTCGGTGGACAGGCGCACTCTGTGATCAGTTACAAAGCCTCCAGCAGCACTGAATGTGCGTTCAGAAAGAACGCTGGATGCAGGACAGGCCAGTAGCTCAATTGCATATTGAGCAAGCTCTGGCCAGTGGTCAAACCTCAAGACCCAGTCCAATAGGGTTGAGCGAACCCGAACTGTAAAGTTCGGGTTCGTACCGGCCTTTTGGATTTTTGGTACCCGGACCCGAACTCGAACAATTTACTGTATGTTCGGGTTCGGTGTTCGGCAATGTAATGGCGCGCTGCAGGGCAGCCAATCAACATTTGTTTAACTCGTGTGCCCTTAGAAGCCATCACAGCCATGCCTACTATTGGCATGGCTGTGATTGGCCAGTGCAGCATGTGACCCAGCCTCTATATAAGCTAGAGGCACATAGCACAGCACGTCACTCTGCTTTAGATATTGTAGGGAAAGCTTGCTGCTGCTGCTGCTGCTTTTTAGGATTAGATAGGATAGGAGTCCTCCTGATTCAGAAATCAAATTACTCTGCTTCAGAAAGCGTAGGGAAGGGTTGCTGTCTGCTGCTTTTTAGGGAGAGAATTAGATAGGAGTCCTCCTGATTCAGAAATTAAATTACTCTGCTTCAGAAAGCGTAGGGAAAGGTTGCTGTCTGCTGCTTTTTAGGGAGAGAATTAGATAGGAGTCCTGATTCAGAAATCAAATTACTCAGCGATCTACCTTGATTGTGTTGTGTGGGTGCAGTGCACAATCATTTTACCCTGCCCTGAGCCCAGTGCCAGAGAAAACCTAACTTTTATCCGTCTGCTAGTTAGGTTGGCGTCGGCGGGCATTTTATGCAAGCTCAGTGCACCAGCACTGCATATGTTACTGTGAGATACACCCTTTAGATACTGTTCTCCTATTGTGCTATTCCCCAAAAAATTATTTAGGGCAAATACATTTTTTTTGGTGCGTTTTCTGCATATCTGCTGTACGTATGAGATACACCCTTTAAATACTGTTCTATTGTGCTATTCAAAAAAAAAAATATTTAGGGCAAATACATTTTTTGGGGTGCGTTTTTTGCATATCTGCTGTACGTATGAGATACACCCTTTAGAGACTGCACTATTGTGCTATTCAAAAAAAATTTATTTAGGGCAAATAAACAAATTTTGGTGCGTTTTCTGCATATCTGCTGTACGTGTGAGATACACCCTTTACATACATACTGTTCTATTATGCTATTCATAAAAAAATTATTTAGTGCAAATAACATTTTTTGGTGCGTTTTCTGCATATCTGCTGTACGTGTGAGATACACCCTTTACATACATACTGTTCTATTGTGCTATTCAAAAAAAAAATATTTAGGGCAAATACATTTTTTTTGGTGCGTTTTCTGCATATCTGCTGCACGTGTGAGATACACCCTTTACATACATAGTGTTCTATTGTGCTATTCAAAAAAAATTATTTAGCAATTTGGCCAAGCTGGCATTCAGATGCTGAGCATGTGGATGGCTGGGACCGAATTTCTTTAGACGGTTTAGCAACTGGGGTAGGGAAATTTGCTTGCTAAAATCAGATGTTGGTGTACCGCTAGCAGATTGGCTGCAAGTACTTGGGACACCTATTTCTATACCTTCATTCCTCTCAGTGCAGGTTTCTGAGAGGACTGGAGGTATAGTGGGGTTGGAGATCCCAGCTGATGATGAGCAAGGAGAGGTCCGCCTTGTTCTTTGATGTGGGTCTTTTAAGTGCTGTTGCCAATGGACTGCATGGGAGGTCGTCATGTGTCTGGTAAAGCATGTGGTGCCAAGCGGCTGCTGTTTTGGCCATGCTTGATATGCTTCAGACATATGTTGCAAACAGCAACAGTGCAATCTGCTGCACACGTGTCAAAAAAGGCCCACACCAAAGAACTTTTCAAAATATGCGGGGAGTCAGCAGCGCCCTGCACCTGCTTAGCTCTGCGGTGTGATGCAATAGGGTGGCTGCCCTTAAGCTGCTCCCTGGAGGACATCCTGCCTCTTTGGAGATGTGCCTCTTCCTCCTCTCTTCTATCAGGCACCCAAGTAGAGTCAGTGACCTCATCATCCCCTCCCTCCTCATCACTGGAGCAAACTTGGCAGTATGCCGCAGCTGGGGGAACATGACTGCCAGTTTCTTGTCCTTCTTGGGCACCCCCTCTCTCTAGGCTCACGTACTCCCTTTCTCAACCTGGGTACCATAATCGGAGCCTTCAAATCGCTGCGCATCCTCCTGCAGCATGTACCCGACACTGTGGTCGAATTGTTCGGGGGACTTGCATGATGGTGGGGCTAGGGAAGGAGTGACTGTTGACATGGAGCCGATGGAATAGGCCGCTTTGGCAGCTGCATTGGCAGGCAAACTACCCTGAGCCTGGATGACAGAGGATGAGGAGGATGAGGACGGCTTTGTTATCCATTCCACCAACTCTTCTGCATGTTGTGGCTCAATAACACGGCCAGCTGCAGAAAAAAAGACAAGCGTGCCCCACGGCCACGTGCTGAGGATGCACCGTGTCCACGACCATCACTGTTGACTGTAGACACAGAGCCTGCTTGCCCACTTTTAGTGGCCTGTGAGCGTCTGCCTCTCCTTGGTGGCCTTCTGGACATGCTGTAAATTTTGTTTAGCAACACCACCAGAAGTCTAATAGCAACTATGGGTGCACTGTATTGTGTACTGTGTACACCACCAGAAAAGTAGTAGCAACTGCACTATGGGTGCACGGTACTGTGTACACCAACAGAAGTGTAATAACAACTATGGTTGCACTGTATTGTGTACTGTGTACACCACCAGAAAAGTTGTAGCAACTGCAATATGGATGCACAGTACTGTGTACACCAACAGAAGTGTAATAACAACTATGGGTGCACTGTATTGTGTACTGTGTACACCACCAGAAAAGTAGTAGCAACTGCACTATGGGTGCATGGTACTGTGTACACCACCAGAAGTCTAATAGCAACTATGAGTGCACTGTATTGTGTACTGTGTACACCACCAGAAAAGTAGTAGCAACTGCACTATGGGTGCACGTTACTGTGTACACCAACAGAAATGTAATAACAACTATGGGTGCACTGTATTGTGTACTGTGTACACCATCAGAAAAGTAGCAGCAACTGCACTATGGGTGCACAGTACTGTGTACACTGCCTGAAGTATATTAGAAAAAGTACAAATGGTATTGGCCTACAGTCAGATATAGGCTTGCCTACACTGGATGCAGTATATATATATATATATATATATATGTGTGTGTGTGTGTAGCGGGGTCTCCTTTAAGGCCCCTGGACTACGCTACCCAGAACCCCGTTTGGCACCCAGGGTGCATTGGTCCGCTGCAGAGACTCATGGGTGGGGCTATATAAGAAGAGGGCGAGGCTAGGAGCGGTCTCTTTGGACACCGCGCTGCAAGCAATAGGACTCCCTGTGCGGATCCGCTGCTGTGTAAGGCCTGAAGCCTGGGCCTTGCATACCGACCAAAGCGCCTTCCACCCCACTGCGGAGCCTGGGTGGCACCTGTTCCTGCTCGAGTTTGCTGACATCAGCTGGACCGGAGACCCGGCCGTTGGAGACACTGTGTGCGGATACACAGTGGTGGAAGCCCGGACTGGGATCGCGTCCGGAGTGGTGAGCGAGCACTTGCTCACTTCATTACCCTTTTTCTTTGTTGGGCCTATTGACTGCCTTGGCCCACCCTGTTATTTACTACCCTTGGATTACAAATATTGTTTCCTGAAAGTGCACCACCGTTCAAGTTGCATGCAAAGAATTGTTCTCATAAGGGACTGAGTTTTAATCTGGGTCAGGCCTGACCAGGGTGGGGGTTAAAACTTTGTTGCTGCGCCATATTGCGCATAGGGAAAGAAGATAGTTGCACGTGGCGGATGATCACTCTGCACTATCACTGATGAATATGTTTATTGCTGCAGGGCTCTGCATGTATGCTATGTGATGTGTTTAACCTTGAATCCTTATACCAAAGTAAATCCAGTTATATTTTATCACATTGGTATTAGTGTCATCTTTGCAGATAGTAGTTATCTATCAATACTGCCAGATTGTGTATAATCAGGTATAGACCGTTACGAGGTAACAATCCCTAGACTAACTGTGCCAGTGTGGGTTGAGTAGATTGCCGGGGGTTGGCGGTGCTGTATACAGAGCCCGAAAAAAAAAACAGCGGCTCTCTTAACTGGGGGTAGCGCTACACGTGGGGGCTCTCGAGTCCGGGATTCTGATACAGCAAGCAATGCGCCAAAAGTACCGGCATGGACCCATTAGAAGTGGAACGGTGGTGCACGGTGGCTGGCACCGATTCAGCCGCGGCTGTAGTTATTGAACTCCCGGGGATCTGGCAAGTAAAGCAGCTAGTAATGTCGCTGTCCCCACACCAGAAAGCATGGGTCATGGATGTCAAGTCACTGACCCACGCACTAATAGATTGGAAGAATGAAATCCCAGAGCATTTCAAAAGTCCAAGCATAAAAGCAATGGATGATCAGACCTATAGCTTGATACATGCGCTGCCAGTCAGGGGAGGATGGTTTCAAACACCAATTCCACCACCTCCACAGATATCTCCAGTGCAGTCCCCAAAAGCAGGAAAGCATAAGAAAGAGAGTCCCGGATCACCACCGGCCACCCTCAGCGCAGAATTATGCGCGGTCCTGGGGGAGATTGTAGCCCAGTGTAAGAAGGATCCTACAGACTACCCGATGACGGGATACAGAAAACTTAGGATATTTTCTGGAAGGAAGCCTGTACCTTTGGGAGAAGAGGGATTTCAGGAGTGGCAAGACGGTGCCACTCAGGCTTTAGAAGAATGGGAAGTCCCAGAACACCGAAAGAAACAGAGAATCACAGAGAGTCTGAAGGGGCCTGCCTTGGAGGCCATACGCAACCTCAAGCTAAGCAAGAAAGACTGTGATGCACAGGATTATCTGGACATTTTGCAGAATGTGTTCGGTGGAACAGAGAAAGTCACTGAGCTCACGAAACCAGCTGGAACACTGCTACCAAAAGACAGGAGAGAAACTGTCAGAGTTCATGAGGCGTCTGGATAAGATCCTGCATAAAATTATACTGAAGAAGGGAATCGATCCAAGGAAGGTGGATGAGGCCCGTGTTCAGCAGGTGTTGCGGGGAGCTCAGCCCCTGGACCCCATCACATTGGCGTTACGCACTCGACAGGACGGGAAGAGCCTGGAGTACCCGACTTAATCCGAGTGGTCAGAGAGGAAGAGGCTATGTTGGAAGACAAAAGAAGGAACCAAACAGTTGAGCCAACCCATCCTCCGGCAGTGATGTTCAGGACGGCCAGGACCCTAGAGAGAGACTCAGAGGTGGATACCTTGAAGATGTCCCAAGTGTTGGGGATGCTGACCTCCCTGATGGCCAAGGATCAAGGTGTACCAGAGAGGGAAAGTCCGAGGAAGGAGCTGTTTCCAGACACCTCAGCGCCTGCGTCCCTGCAAGATTGGGGGGATGCGATTTGTTTCAACTGTGGAGGGGCTGGTCATATCGCCAAAGTGTGTTCCAGTCCAAAGAAGAAAAAGATGAATAACCGCAAGCCGGCGGAAAACTTCAGAGGGCCCCGGTGAAGGAGTCAACTGGGTGCCCATCATCTCCAGTGAGTTCCAAACTGAATGAGAAGGGTAGAAAGAGAGGGGACAACACCCCTCAGAAGAAACACAGTGTTCCTCAGCGAGAATACACACCAAAGAAAGAGAATAGTGTCCCTCAACGGGTAGCTACACCCATTAAGAGGAGGGAGATCAATGCATACCAAGCCCAAGAGAGACTAAAGTCCAAGGAGAAATGGAAGAAAGAGAGTCCAAAAGGGAAATGCAAGGATCAAAAGAAAGAGCCCCCTTCGAAGCAATATCCAGAGAAGCTGGTAGGCCCCTCACCCATATTACCTGTCCAGGTGGAGGGAGTTTACACAAGAGCCATATTGGATACTGGGGCACAAGTGACCTTATTATACAGAGACTTTTATGACAAGCATCTAAGCCACCTACCCATCCAGAAGATTGAAGAGTTGAAGATATGGGGGATTGGGACCAGGAGCTTCCCTTATGATGGCTATCTGTCCATAAAACTGACCTTTGATCCATCTGTAGCCGGGAAGGCTTAAGTGTTCGACACCCTGGCTGTGGTATGCCCCCAACCGCCTGGAGCTAGCAAGAGCTCTATAATAATAGGGACCAACACGGACCTGGTTCGGAGACTCTTGGCCCCTCTAGTACGAAAGAAGGACCCCACGGTCACCAAGATCCACCCAATGCTGAAGACAGCATACCAGCGACTGGTCTTAGAGCAGAAGGCCCCGGAAGAGGGGGTAGGAAAGGTCTGGAGGCTGGGAAGAAGAGGAATAGTGCTGCAACCCGGTGAAGTAACCTGTCTCAGAGCCACTGTAAAGCTCACTTGGGAGCAGCCTGGGCCCTTTGTCATGTTGGAACCTGACCCAAGGGAAGAATACTTGGGCTTAGAAGTAGTCCCAGAAGTGGTCCCGTTGAGGGCCTTGAAGAAGGCACACTGTAAAGTACCTGTGAGTGTCAGGAATACTACGGATGGTCCAATGGAAATCCCAGCCAGGATATTACTGGGCCAGGTGAGCCCTGCTACCCCGGTTGTCTTGTCAGATGTGGAGAAGACAGATGGAGAAAGGACTATTTGGGAGAAGCTCTGCATGGAAAACCCGAACCTGCCAAGGGCTTGGAAAGAGAGAGCCAAGGCCCAGTTGACCAAGTGGAGAAGGATCTTTTCCCAAGATGAGTTCGATGTGGGGTGTGCAAAGAGTGCCACTCACCGAATCTGCCTCCAGGAAGACAAGCCCTTCAGGGAGAGGGTCCGGCGAGTCCCATTGGCGGACCTCAAAGACTTGAGGGAACAGCTCGCTGAGCTCAAGCGAACCGGTGTTATCCGGGAGTCCAGAAGCCCCTATGCCTCTCCGATAGTGGTGGTCAGGAAAAAGAATGGGTCATTGAGGCTATCTATAGACTACAGGACCCTCAACCGGAGAACCATACCTGACCAGTATACCACCTCAAGGACAGAGGATGCCCTACAGAGCTTGTCCGGAGCAAGGTGGTTTAGTGTAATGGATCTCAAGAGTGGGTACTATCAGATACCCATGCATCCAAAAGACAAGGAGAAGACAGCTTTCATAACTCCTGTGGGGTTCTTTGAGTTTGACAGAATGCCCCAAGGTCTGTCTGGAGCTCCAGCCACCTTTCAACGCCTCATGGAAAAGACTGTGGGAGACATGAACCTCATCGAAGTTCTTGTTTACTTGGATGACATCATTGTCTTTGGGAGAACCCTGGAAGAGCATGAGGAGAGACTGGAGAAGGTTCTGAAAAGACTCAGTGAGAAGGGACTCAAGCTTTCACCCGAAAAATGCCAGTTCTATCAGTCATCCGTCAACTATCTGGGACACATAGTGTCCGAAGAAGGGGTAGCTACAGACCCTGAAAAATTGGAGGCAGTCACCTCCTGGCTTAGGCCCACCACTGTGACAGAACTCAGATCCTTTTTGGGATTCTGTTCCTATTACAGGAGGTTCGTGGAAGGGTTTGCCCAGATTGCAAAACCACTAAATGAGCTGCTCAAGACGGAAGGGGAAGAGGATGACTCAGGGCCGCAGGAAGCCGGGGGAGTCAGTCAAGGACCAGTGGAACGAGAAGTGTGAAGAGGCCTTCCAGATGTTGAAGAAAAGCCTAACCACTGCCCCTGTCCTGGCTTATGCAGACCCAAAGAAACCCTATGAACTCCATGTGGATGCCAGTCATGATGGCTTGGGAGGAGTGCTCTATCAGGAGCATGAAGGGCAACTGCGACCCGTTGCATATGTGAGCAGGAGTCTAACCCCCTTGGAAAAGAACTACCCCACCCACAAGTTGGAGTTCCTGGCCCTCAAATGGGCTGTAGTCGACAAGCTCAAAGACTACTTGTATGGGGCAGAATTCACTGTGAAAACTGATAACAACCCCCTTACTTATCTCTTCACCACAGCAAAGCTGGATGCCACAGGACACAGATGGTAGACATGTGCGATTAGTTTCGTACGAATCGAAAATTCGTACGAATTTTTCGAAATTCGTACAT
Organism: Rana muscosa; assembly: GCA_029206835.1. NCBI lineage: Eukaryota > Metazoa > Chordata > Amphibia > Anura > Ranidae > Rana > Rana muscosa. Next base: position 29,330 of record JARGYO010005594.1, on the reverse strand, counting down.
TTGTACTATTTCGAATTACGATTTTTTTCGAATACGAATTCTGTACGAAATACGAAATTTCGAAAAATTCGTACGAAATTTCGTATCCAAATTATCCGAATCCAAACTACCAAATAAGACATGAAAATTCGACAAAGCGATAGGTAAATATTTTTTGGTCGAATGTGACTAACCTTAACTCTATTAGTCCAAGATTATTCTACATAGAGAGAAAAGATTCGACATACAGGTCCTTCTCCAAAAATTAGCATATTGTGATAAAGTTCATTATTTTCTGTAATGTACTGATAAACATTAGACTTTCATATATTTTAGATTCATTACACACAACTGAAGTAGTTCAAGCCTTTTCTTGTTTTAATATTGATGATTTTGGCATACAGCTCATGACAACCCAAAATTCCTATTTCAAAAAATTAGCATATCATGAAAAGGTTCTCTAAACGAGCTATTAACCTAATCATCTGAATCAACTAATTAACTCTAAACACCTGCAAAAGATTCCTGAGGCTTTTAAAAACTCCCAGCCTGGTTCATTACTCAAAACCGCAATCATGGGTAAGACTGCCGACCTGACTGCTGTCCAGAAGGCCATCATTGACACCCTCAAGCAAGAGGGTAAGACACAGAAAGAAATTTCTGAACGAATAGGCTGTTCCCAGAGTTCTGTATCAAGGCACCTCAGTGGGAAGTCTGTGGGAAGGAAAAAGTGTGGCAGAAAACGCTGCACAACGAGAAGAGGTGACCGGACCCTGAAGAAGATTGTGGAGAAGGACCGATTCCAGACCTTGGAGGACCTGCGGAAGCAGTGGACTGAGTCTGGAGTAGAAACATCCAGAGCCACCGTGAACAGGCGTGTGCAGGAAATGGGCTACAGGTGCCGCATTCCCCAGGTCAAGCCACTTTTGAACCAGAAACAGCTGCAGAAGCACCTGACCTGGGCTACAGAGAAGCAGCACTGGACTGTTGCTCAGTGGTCCAAAGTACTTTTTTCGGATGAAAGCAAATTTTGCATGTCATTCGGAAATCAAGGTGCCAGAGTCTGGAGGAAGACTGGGGAGAGGGAAATGCCAAAATGCCTGAAGTCCAGTGTCAAGTACCCACAGTCAGTGATGGTCTGGGGTGCCATGTCAGCTGCTGGTGTTGGTCCACTGTGTTTTATCAAGGGCAGGGTCAATGCAGCTAGCTATCAGGAGATTTTGGAGCACTTCATGCTTCCTTCTGCTGAAAAGCTTTATGGAGATGAAGATTTCATTTTTCAGCACGACCTGGCACCTGCTCACAGTGCCAAAACCACTGGTAAATGGTTTACTGACCATGGTATTACTGTGCTCAATTGGCCTGCCAACTCTCCTGACCTGAACCCCATAGAGAATCTGTGGGATATTGGGAAGAGAAAGTTGAGAGACGCAAGACCCAACACTCTGGATGAGCTTAAGGCCGCTATCGAAGCATCCTGGGCCTCCATAACACCTCAGCAGTGCCACAGGCTGGTTGCCTCCATGCCACGCCGCATTGAAGCAGTCATTTCTGCAAAAGGATTCCCGACCAAGTATTGAGTGCATAACTGAACATAATTATTTAAAGGTTGACTTTTTTTGTATTAAAAACACTTTTCTTTTATTGGTCGGATGAAATATGCTAATTTTTTGAGATAGGATTTTTGGGTTTTCATGAGCTGTATGCCAAAATCATCAATATTAAAACAAGAAAAGGCTTGAACTACTTCAGTTGTGTGTAATTAATCTAAAATATATGAAAGTCTAATGTTTATCAGTACATTACAGAAAATAATGAACTTTATCACAATATGCTAATTTTTTGAGAAGGACCTGTAGAGAGAAAAGATTTGACGTTATAGAGAGAAAAGATTCGACATTATAGAGAGAAAAGATTGCTGCTGGAATTGGGTGGGGGAAGTAGATTTCCGGTCGAATCATTAGTTCGTTCCGGTCGAATCGTTCGTTATACGTGTCGTACGAAATTCGTATTTCGTACGAATCCGAATTGAATTCCGTACACGAATTACGAATTACGATTTTTTCTTAATACGAAACGGAACGAAACAAATTTTTCGACGGCTCCCATGTCTAACAGATGGCTGGCAGCCCTGTCTGCGTTCAACTTTAGCCTGAAATATAGACCTGGGGCTGGAAATCGAGATGCGGATGCCTTGTCAAGAAGATCCCATGCTCCCACCAGCAGTACAGAAGACTGGACCCAAGTGGCACCCGATGGGGTGCGGGCCCTCTGTCAGGGGGCTGAACTCCAGGCCAGTGGCGGTTCAAGAGCAGAAGAGATAGGAGTCACTGTAGTAGGGGTCCCCAAACAATACTGTGGTGTAACTCAGCTGGAAGAGGCTGACTTGCCAAAACTGTCAAAAAAAGAGTTGAGGTGCGACCAATTGGAAGACCCCATGGGGAGATTGGTCCTGGAGGCCCTGGAGAGTCAGGATCCAGATAAACTCTTACGCCACCCTTCAAAGGAAGCTCGTCTGCTGAGGAATGAATGGGACAGGCTGCAGGTACATCAGGGAGTGGTCTACCGAAGGGGCCCCTCTGATGACCTAGAAGACAAATGGCAACTGTTTCTGCCCGAGAAACATCGGGAGGCCGTCCTGGTCGCCCTGCATGACAATCATGGCCACTTGGGAACAGAAAGGACCTTCCAGCTTGTTAGGAACCGGTTCTATTGGCCCTGCATGAGGGCCGAAGTCGAGGAATACTGCCACTCGTGTGCACGCTGTATCCAGAGGAAGACTTTAACCCACCAAGCTGCCCCAATGGGCCATCTGCAAAGTCAAAGCCCACTGGATTTGGTATGCATTGATTTTCTCTGCCTCAAACCCAACTTGAGTGGACTAGGAAATGTTCTGGTGATAACCGACCATTTCACCCGGTATGCCCAGGCTTTTCCAACCAAAGACCAGAAGGCTTCCACTGTAGCTAAAGTACTCATGGAGAAATACTTTGTACACTACGGGCTGCCACAACGGCTCCACTCGGATCAAGGGAGAGACTTTGAAAGTCGTCTGATCCGGAAGCTCCTGGATTCCTTAGGGATCAAAAAGACCCGAACCACCCCCTACCATCAAAAAGGTGATGCTCAGCCGGAGAGGTTCAACCGAACCCTGCTCAACATGCTGGGGACTTTGAGTAGTGAAAAGAAGCAGCATTGGAGCAAGCATATAGCAGCAATTGTGCATGCATACAACAGTACCACAAGTGACGCTACAGGGTACTCTCCCTATCGACTTATGTTCAGGAGAGAAGCAAGACTACCGGTAGATCTGGCCTTTGGTATCTCCATAGACCATTGCTTGGCCACTTCACACAAGGGATATGTAGAAAGGCTCAGACACAGTTTAAAATTGGCCTATGAGCAGGCACAAGCAGCCTCGGATCAAAGGGGAGCCCGCAACAAGAAAAACTTTGATCTAAAAGTCCGGATTCAGGATCTACAACCTGGGGACAGAGTGCTTGTTCTGCCCATATCATCATAATAATATGTGCTATGTGCTGTTACAGATTATATTGCAATGTTGGTTTGACATTGTTGCCATCTAGTGGCCAGAGTTAGTTATTATTTTGTCACAGGAAAAGGAATTCCTTCACAGTTAAGGCAGTAACCTTTAACCTGGAACTGTATTTCCTTCATTTCGTGTCTGCTCTCTGATCCAAGTAGACTGCATGTAGAAGAGCTCCTGTCTATTCTTGGACTAATGGTGGAATTGTCTGTGAGTACTTTCACTGGTAGAGTGAGGCTGCTCTATAATGTTTTAATGTACTGACACATATGTTTGTTTATGCTTATGTTGTAGTTTTACAAAGTTATTCGGAAAAAGAATACATACAGATTTGATGTCTCCCGTTTCTTGACTTCTGAATTATTGTTAAGCTGTCTGACTAGTGTTATACAACAGTTCAATAACGCGAAGCAGAACAGTAAAAAGACAACCACGTGGCAGACTGGAATAAACTGAGACGCCACCAGTACAGCATGAGTCTAAGATCAGGAACAAAGTACCAGGCTGATGACAGGCTGTCGCCAACACAGCAAGACAGGGTGAACATTCCCAGTGCCCAGCAAGAGGATGCACAATCGCATGTGTCCAGATCTTCACGGGCTAGCAAGATGTCCTCAGCAAGTTCCTCAGCAGTTAAAGCTCGTGCCAAGGCAGAAGCTGCCCGCATCCAGCTACAGTACGCAGAAAAAGAAGCCATGATGATGCGGGAGTTAGCAGAAAAGAAAGCTAACATAGCACAAAAAGAAGCCATGATGATGCAGGAGTTAGCACAAGAAGAAGCAAAATTGCTCATCCTGAAGTGACAGACCGCTGCTGCAGCTGCTGAAGCTGAGGCCGCTGCCTACATGGGAACTAGTCGGTCAGGAAGTGAAAAATCGTATAAAGACCCAGAGGTTCCAGAAAAACCTCTATCCTCTACAGATCGTACAAGTAAGTACATCCAGAACCTTACTGATGCGCATGCGAAAGAACAGCCTCTTAAACCTGAAGCAAAGGAATTCAGACCGAGATCAACATGCCCCCTGAGCAGGCCCAATCAACCACATGAGGTCAGCGGCTGCCAGCAAATCAAGAGGGAAGCACCAGAAACCCCTAAGAACAAAAAACAAGTGTTCCCATCACCTCAACATATAGATTACATGGGCGAACAACAATGTGCAGTGGATGTCACCAAATATCTCATCCGCAAAGAAATGATTAGCTCAGGCTTTCTCCAATTTGATGACTGTCCTGAAAACTATTGGGCATGGAAATCCTCCTTTCTGAATGCAACTGAAGGTCTGAACTTTTCATCAGCAGACATACTTAATTTGATGATAAAATGGCTCGGTACTGAGTCAGCAGAGCATGCTAAGAGGATGAGAAGAGCAAACCTGTTTAACCCTGCAGCAGGACTCAATATGATCTGGAAAAGACTAGAAGAAACGTATGGATCCCCTGAGGTAATAGAAGGAGCACTGTTGAAAAAACTTGAAGTCTTTCCCAAGGTGGGCTACAGAGACAATGTGCGTCTACAGGAACTAAGTGATCTTCTATTAGAGATAGAATATGCCAAAGAGGATGGCTACTTGCCAGGACTTTCATATCTAGATACAGCTAGAGGCACCAATCCCATAGTAGAGAAACTACCCTCAAATCTGCAAGACAAGTGGATGTCTGTGGGAGGTAAATTCAAAGAAGATTATGGTGTTGCTTTCCCCCCTTTCTCTGTGTTTTCTAGATTTGTCCGACAGCAAGCGAAAATCCGAAGTGATCCTAGTTTCGCCTTCAGCAATCAATCGCACAGACCTGAGAAACCTCACAGACCTCACGGTAGGACTTCTGTATCCACACACAAAACAACTGTACCTTCAGAAGTCACAGACTATCAAAGCATCCACAAGGTACACACCATAGAGAACCCTGATAGATATTGCCCGATACACAAAAAACCACATCCACTAAAGAAATGCAAAGGCTTTAGAAGCAAACCCATTGCAGAGCGGATGTCCTTCCTTAAACAGAACGGCATCTGTTTCAAGTGTTGCGGATCCACTTATCACATTGCCAAAGACTGCAAAATACAAGTAGAATGTACAGAATGTGGCAGTGAGAGACATACCTAACAGCTTTGCACCCAGGACCTGCTCATGTTCCACTAGAGACTGTAGAACCCGGGAAAGATCAGGGCAGGGAGCAACAAGAGACCCCACTCTCCTCAGTGATGTCTAATTGCACTAAAGTATGTGGACAAGGCAAGATTGCACGTTCATGCTCGAAAATCTGTTTAGTGACTGTGTATCCCACTGGCAAGAGAGAAAGGGCAGTGAAAATGTATGCAGTGCTGGATGAACAGAGCAACAGATCCCTTGCAAAGCCAGAATTCTTTGATATCTTTAATCTCAAAGCAAGTGCGGTTCCATACACTCTAAGGACATGTGCGGGGACAATTGACACCACAGGGAGAAGAGCTTCTGACTTTACCATTGAATCCTTCAATAAGAAAGTACAGCTCCCACTTCCTACCCTAATAGAGTGTGGCATGATACCTGACGACAAAACTGAGATTCCCTCTCCAGAAGTAGCCCAACACCACCCTCACCTCCGCTCAATTGCTCACCTTATCCCAGCTGTTGAGCCAGATGTTTGAACTCTACTACTTCTTGGGAGAGACATCCTTCAGGTACACAAGGTGCGCCAGAAAATCAATGGACCTTATAATGCCCCCTATGCACAGAGACTGGACCTGGGGTAGGTCATTGTAGGAGAAGTTTGCCTGGGAACAGTGCACCAGCCTGACAATGTCAGCACTTTGAAGACGTCTGTGTTAACAAATGGACGCACATCTCTTCTCAGTCCCTGTCACAACAGCTTTGTTGTCAAGGAAAGCTTTGATAGGTCAACACAACTCTTTGACTCTCCTACACTATGTGGTGAAGAAGAAGTCAATTCCAACATTGAGACAGACAATCTAGGGATTACAGTGTTCCAGAAAACTAAAGATGACGATAAACAAGCCCTCTCTATAGAGGATCAGACCTTCTTGCAGATTATGGATAAAGAGGCTTACCAAGATGACAATCACAGTTGGGTAGCCCCTCTTCCCTTTCGCACACCAAGACGTGTTTTGCCTAGTAACAGGGAGCAAGCCATGAAGTGTCTGCATTCACTCAGCAAAACTCTGCAGAGAAGGCCAGAAGTGAAAAGAGATTTCACTGAATTCATTAAAGGGATGCTAGACAACAATCACGCTGAAGTTGCAGGACAACTTGAAGCAGACAGGGAACACTGGTATCTACCAATGTTTGGTGTTTACCATCCACACAAACTCAACCAAATAAGAATAGATTTTGATTCCAGCGCAGAGTATAAAGGAGTCTCTTTAAATGATGTACTGTTGAGTGGCCCTGACCTAAACAATACTTTGCTAGGTGTCCTCATGCGTTTCAGAAAAGAGCCCGTTGCCTTCACAGCAGATGTGCAACAAATGTTTTACTGCTTTCTTGTAAGAGAAGATCACAGAGACTTTCTACGTTTTCTCTGGTACAAAGACCATGACATAGACAAAGAAATTGTCGAGTACAGAATGAAAGTACACGTATTTGGTAATAGCCCTTCTCCTGCTGTCGCTATATACTGCATGCAAAAGGCTGCTCAGAAAAATGAAGAGTGCTATGGACAAGAGGCCAAACATTTTGTATTGAGACATTTTTATGTAGATGATGGACTCGCTTCTACTAGCACACCTGAAGAGGCAATTTCCATCCTTAGTAAAGCAAAGCAAATGCTGGCAGAATCCAACCTGCGTCTTCATAAAATCGCTTCCAACAGCCAAAAAGTAATGGAAGCCTTCCCTGTAGCAGACAGGGCTAAAGACCTTAAAGATCTTTGCTTGAGTACAGACACCCTTCCCCTGCAGAAAAGCCTAGGCCTAAGTTGGGATCTAGAAACGGATAGTTTCGTTTTCAGAGTTTCCTCAGGAGAAAAGCCTTTTACACGTAGAGGCATTCTATCCACCGTAAATAGCCTTTATGATCCCCTAGGATTTGTATCACCTGTGACAATAAGAGGCAAGGTCTTAGTTCGAGAACTGTCATCTGGAAAAAGTGAATGGGATGCATTGCTTCCACAAGAGAGACTAAGTGAGTGGGTTCAATGGACAGAATCCTTGCAAGCATTAGAGCACCTAAAGATAGACCGATGCTATGTGCCAAAGACTTTATCATCAGCTTGCAGGAAAGAACTGTGCATCTTCTCAGACGCATCTACCACAGCTATAGGTGCAGTAGCCTACTTGAAATTAATTGATGCAGAAAATGTGTGTCATGTTGGATTCGTCATGGGAAAGTCCAAATTAAGCCCCAAACCAGCCCACACTATTCCTCATTTAGAGTTGTGTGCTGCTGTGCTAGCAGTTGAAATGTCTGAACTAATCACAGATGAACTAGATACTGACTTGGATGCTGTAACATTCTTCACTGATAGCAAGACTGTCCTAGGATACATTTGCAGCACCACTAGGAGGTTCCATCTGTATGTCTCCAATAGGGTGAATAGAATCAGGCAATCTTCACACCCAGACCAGTGGTTCTATGTATCTACAGAGCAAAACCCTGCAGATTATGCCACTAGACCTACTCAAGCAGCATGCCTTCAGAACTCTATATGGTTCTCAGGCCCATCCTTCCTGTACCAACCACACTGTGAGCAAATAGACACTGCTAATGCTTATCCACTCATAGAGCCCGAAGCTGACCCCGAAATCAGATCGGAAATTACGAGTTTCAGCACCAAAGCTTCTGAAGCCACACTTCACCCACATTGCTTTGATAGGTTTTCTTGCTGGAAGATACTAGTTAAGACCCTAGCCAGACTCATCCATGTCGCTAAAACTTTCCGGATAGAAACCAACAGCGATCAAGTCAGAAGGTGGGAAAGTTTCCATGAACAGGTCAATCTAGTAGAGCTGGCTCAAGCAAAGTCTGTTATAATTTCTTCTGTTCAAAACAAACATTTCCAGAAGGAAATTGACAGCATCAAAAAACAAAAGACGTTCCCAAAACAAAGCCGTCTTAGGAAGCTTAGTCCTTTTCTAGACAAGAATGGGTTGTTGAGAGTAGGTGGACGTTTGTCTCTTGCTGAAATTTCAGAGGAAGAGAAACAGCCTGTCATCATACCTTATGATCACCACATTGCAGCACTGCTTGTTAGGTACTATCACGAACAAGTAGTTCACCAAGGGCGACACATCACAGAAGGTGCAATTAGATCCGCAGGTTTCTGGATTCTTGGTGGCAAACGCTTGGTATCAGCTGCTATACACAAATGTGTCATCTGTCGCAAGCTGCGGGGAAGATTACAAAATCAAAGGATGGCAGAGCTACCAGAGGACAGAGTAATTGCTCAACCACCTTTCACCAATGTGGGCTTAGATGTATTTGGTCTATGGTCTGTTTTAACCCGTCGCACTAGAGGAGGCAGTGCGGACAGTAAACGATGGGCAGTCCTTTTTACTTGTTTGTCCACCCGAGCTGTACACATAGAGCTACTTGAAGCCACGTCAACATCAAGCTTTATTAACGCTTTGAGGAGATTCTTCTCAATTCGTGGCCCAGCAAAACTGCTCCGTTCTGACAGAGGAACAAACTTTGTGGGAGCCTGCAAAGAACTTAACATTTGTGACAGTGAATCACAATTGCAAGACTTTCTCCAAGACAGAGGATGTACATGTGTTTTTAATCCTCCACACTCCTCACATATGGGTGGTGTCTGGGAGAGACTTATAGGTATTGCTAGACGAATCTTGGATGCTATGTTGCTACAAACCAAACCTGCTCACTTGACCCATGAGACGTTAAGCACCTTTATGGCAGAGGTTTCAGCTATTATGAATGCCAGGCCTGTGGTTCCTGTGTCTTCAGACCCAGATACTCCTATGGTCCTTGCCCCAGCAGTGTTGTTGACTCAGGGGGTGAACTCTTTGTCTGCTCCATCTGGAACCATAAGTACAACAGAAGTTCATGCAAAACAATGGAAGCAAGTACAATGCTTGGCAGACACCTTTTGGAAAAGATGGAAGAGGGAGTATCTGTCAAATTTGCAACGCCGCAGGAAATGGACTGAGGATCGCCCAAATGTAAAAGTGGGTGATGTTGTTCTGTTAAAGGACAACCAAGAGAGCAGAAATGAGTGGCCCGTAGGACTTATTGTCCATGCTCTACCAAGCAGAGATGGCAAGGTCAGAAAGGTGGAGGTCAAGATTGTGAAAAATGAGACCACCAGAATTTATCTCAGACCTGTAACTGACATTATAGTTTTGATCTCGGACTAGCTAGGATTTCATTTTCTTGTTTATATGTTTTTCTGCATAGCAGTAGTATTTATGTAATGACATAATAAATTATGCCAGGCAGGGAGTGTTCTGCCCATATCATCATAATAATATGTGCTATGTGCTGTTACAGATTATATTGCAATGTTGGTTTGACATTGTTGCCATCTAGTGGCCAGAGTTAGTTATTATTTTGTCACAGGAAAAGGAATTCCTTCACAGTTAAGGCAGTAACCTTTAACCTGGAACTGTATTTCCTTCTATTCGTGTCTGCTCTCTGATCCAAGTAGACTGCATGTAGAAGAGCTCCTGTCTATTCTTGGACTAATGGTGGAATTGTCTGTGAGTACTTTCACTGGTAGAGTGAGGCTGCTCTATAATATTTTAATGTACTGACACATATGTTTGTTTATGCTTATGTTGTAGTTTTACAAAGTTATTCGGAAAAAGAATACATACAGATTTGATGTCTCCCGTTTCTTGACTTCTGAATTATTGTTAAGCTGTCTGACTAGTGTTATACAACAGTTCAATAACGCGAAGCAGAACAGTGCTGCTACGGAACTTGGGGGTCCCTGGAAAGCACAAGCTTGCAGACAGATGGAGACCTGAACCCTACGTTATTTGCAAGAAACTGTCGGGCCTACCTGTTTACAGACTAAAGCCAGAAGGAAAAGTGGGGCCCTTAAAGACTTGGCATCGGAACCATTTACTCCCACTTGCCGAAGCAGTTCGGATACCCCCTGCGAGGGATTCCCCTGAGTCAACTTCCATCCTGGATACTCCCAAGCCAAGCACCAGGTCCCCAGACTCCTCAGATTGATGAATCAGATGTCTCTGAATTAAGTGTGGATGAGAGAGAAGAACTTGATTGGCTATGGCCTTCCCAGGTCCCAGAAACTTCTGCTATAGATCTTCCACCTACTGAAGACGCCATAGATAGTACACTGAATGCAGAAACTACTGAGTTTGTCCCGTCCAGTCCTTTATCGGATTCTTGGGAAGATACCTGTAACTTACTCTTAGAGGAGGATCCGAGAAATTCTATGTATCTCCCTGCTCCTGAGTCGAGCATCCCAGAACCAGTGGAAACTCCCAAGTCGGTTCCAGAAGGAGAACCAGTGGAAACTCCCAAGTCGGTTCCAGAAGAGGAACCTGTATTACCAGAACCAGAAATCCCAAGGGAACAGAGGATGAGAAGGACCATAAGGCCTCCCCGAAAATTGACTTACCCACAAATGGGGGAGAGTTTAGAAGACACTGTGGTCACTGCCAGGAGGAGTGTGAAAGACCCTGATCCCTCCACTGTCTATTTAGTGGGGGGCAACCCCAACTCACCCGCTGGCACAGCTAGGCAGGCCATGAATGACCGTGTGACCTGTGGGCAGGGAAGTATACCCCCTCATTTTTGGTGGGAACTTCCTCTGCCGACAACATACACTGCTTTGTCAAATGTTGTGCGTAGTATGTGTTAACATTTATCTTTGGGGACCAAAGAGTTTAAGTGGGGGGAGTGTGTAGCGGTGTCTCCTTTAAGGCCCCTGAACTACGTTACCCAAAACCCCCTTTGGCACCCAGGGTGCATTGGGCCGCCGCAGAGACTCATGGGTGGGGCTATATAAGAAGAGGGCGAGGCTAGGAGTGGTCTCTTTGGACACCGCGCTGCAAGCAATAGGACTCCCTGTGTGGATCCACTGCTGTGTAAGGCCTGAAGCCTGGGCCTTGCATACCGACCAAAGAGCCTTCCACCCCACTGCGGAGCCTGGGTGGCACCTGTTCCTGCTCGAGTTTGCTGACATCAGCTGGACCGGAGACCCGGCCGTTGGAGACACATGTGTGCGGATACACAGTGGTGGAAGCCCGGACTGGGATCGCGTCCGGAGTGGTGAGCGAGCACTTGCTCACTTCATTACCCTTTTTCTTTGTTGGGCCTAGTGACTGCCTTGGCCCACCCTGTTATTTACTACCCTTGGATTACAAATATTGTTTCCTGAAAGTGCACCACCGTTTAAGTTGCATGCGAAGAATTGTTCTCATAAGGGACTGAGTTTTAATCTGGGTCAGGCCTGACCGGGGTGGGGGTTAAAACTTTGTTGCTGCGCCATATTGTGCATAAGGGAAAGAAGATAGTTGCACGTGGTGGGTGATCACTCTGCACTATCACTGATGAATATGTTTATTGCTGCAGGGCTCTGCATGTATGCTATGTGATGTGTTTAACCTTGAATCCTTATACCAAAGTAAATCCAGTTATATTTTATCACATTGGTATTAGTGTCATCTTTGCAGATAGTAGTTATCTATCAATACTGCCAGATTGTGTATAATCAGGTATAGACCGTTACGAGGTAACAATCCCTAGACTAACTGTGCCAGTGTGGGTTGAGTAGATTGCTGGGGGTTGGCGGTGCTGTATACAGGGCCCGAAACAAAACCCAGCGGCTCTCTTAACTGGGGGTAGCGCTACATATATATATATATACACACAAGACTGACTGTATATATATATATATTAAATACACTGCAGCTAACTGAATAACCTGCCTGCCTGAAGTATATTAGAAAAAGTACACCAGGAATGGCCTGCAGTCATATATAGGCTTGGCTACACTGGATGCAGCGTATATATATCTATACGAGACTGACATATATATATATATATATATATATATATATATATATCTAATACACTGCAGCTAACTGAATAACCTGCCTGCCTGAAGTATATTAGAAAAAGTACACCAGGAGTGGCCTGCAGTCAGATATAGGCTTGGCTACACTGGATGCAGTATATATATATATATATATATATATATATATATATATATACACGAGAATGACTGTATATATATATATCTAATACACTGCAGCTAACTGAATAACCTGCCTGCCTGAAGTATATTAGAAAAAGTACACCAAGAATAGGGAACCCCCCGGTTCGGTTCGCGGCAGAACATGCGAACGGACCGAAAGTTTGCACGAACATTCAAACACTGTTAAAGTCTATGGGACCCGAACGTGAAAAATCAAAATGTGTGAATTTTAAAGGCTAATATGCAAGTTATTGTCATTAAAAGTGTTTGGGGACCCGGGTCCTGCCCCAGGGGACATGTATCAATGCAAAAAAAGTTTTAAAAACTGCAGTTTTTTCGGGATCAGTGATTTTTAATTATGCTTAAAATGAAAAAATAAAAGTGAAATATTCCTTTAAATATCATACCTCGGGGGGGTGTCTATAGTATGCCTGTAAAGTGGCACGTGTCTCCTGAGTTTAGAACAGTCCCTGCACAAAATGGCACTTCTAAAGGAATAAAAATAATTTAAAACTGCTTGCGGCTGTAATGTAATGTCGGGTCCCGGCAATATGGATGAAAATTATTGAGAAAAACGACATGGGTACCCCCCCTCCAGCCCATTACCAGGCCCTTTGGGTCTTGTATGGATATTAAGGGGAACCCCGCACCCAAATTAAAAAAATAAAAGGCGTGGGGCCCCCAGGCCCTATACTCTAAACAGCAGTATACAGGCGGTCCAAACAAGACAGGGACTGTAGGTTTGTTCTTAAGTTGAATCTGTTTGTAATTTGGAACAGGTATATTTTGTAAGTGTAGCTCCAGCCAAAAAAATCTATTTTTAAGCTTTTTGGATAACATAGGGAAGGGTTATCACCCCTGTAACATTTGTTTTGCTGTCTGTGCCCCTGTTCAGAAGATTTCAGCTCACTTTCTGTCCCAATGACAATTGGATTATGAAAATTTGGGGTTATTAGGGAAAAAAGGATTGGTGATAAAGCATCGTTGGAGACACCTTTTTCCCATATTATCTCTAAAGCCTCGTACACACGATCGGATATCCTATGGATTCTAATCCGATAGTTTTGTCCATCGGAAATCCGATGAAGCTGACTTCCATCAGTCTTGCCTACACACCATCAGTCAAAAAACCGACCGTTCCAAACGCGGTGACGTAAAACACTCCGATGAGCCGAGAAAAATTAAGTTCAATGCTTCTGAGCATGCGTCGACTTGATTCTGAGCATGCGTGGGTTTTTTATCCGATGGACTTGCCCATAGACGATCAGAGTTTTCGATCGTTTTTTTATCCATCGGAAAAATTTAAAACATGTTCTATTTTTTAAAACCGATGGAAAAAAGACCGATGGGTCCCATACACGATCGGTTTGTCTGATGAAAACAATCCATCGGATGGTTTTCATCGGTAAAACCGATCGTGTGTACAGGGCTTTACAGGAGAGAATTTCCCTTCCTGTGGTCTCCCTCCATTTGTAAGTAGGAGTCGTTTGTAAGTCGGATGTTTGAAAGTAGGGGACCGCCTGTATATACTATACGGCCTGCCCTATTTACTCTGCAGAAAATTGGGCCTTAGGTGTTGGTGATACCAGAACACTGTAAGCCCTCAGTTACTTTTGGTGGACGCTGGAACGGGCCCTGCTGTGAAATATTATATCAAGAACTGTAATTACATGCCCCTGTTGAACAGGGGCAGAAAAATTAGGCCTTTGGTGGTGGTGCCACAACACTGTAACCCCTCAGAGATTCTGTTGTTGAGCGCACAAACGAGCCCTGCTGTGAAATATTAGAGCAAATATTGTAATTACATGCCCCTGTTAAACAGGGGCAGAAAAATTGGGCCTTAGGCGGTGGTGGTGGCACAACACTGTAAAGCCTCACAGATACTCTTGTTGAGCGTAGGAACGGGCACTGCTGTGAAATATTGGATCAAAAATTGTAATTACACGCCACTGTTAAACAGGGGCTGAAAATTGGCCTTAGGCACTGGTGGTGGTGCCACAACACTGAAACCCCTCACAGATACTCTAGTTGAGCGCAAGAACGAGCCCTGCTGCGAAATAATACAGCAAAAATTATAATTACACGCCCCTGTGAAACAGGGGCAGAAAAATTGGGCCTTAGGCACTGGTGGTGGTGCCACAACACTGCAACCCCTCACAGATACTCTAGTTGAGTGCAAGAACGAGCCTGGCTGCGAAATAATACAGCAAAAATTATAATTACAAGCGCCTGTTAAACAGGGGCAGAAAAATTGGGCCTTAGGCAGTGGTGGTGGTGGTGCCCTGAAACAAAAAATGTTCTTAGAAGCTATCAACATGAACATTGAGGAGGAATAGGATAGTCACTCAGCATAACAGGGTAGTCACTCAGCATTAGGGATGATCCGAACACCCCCCGGTTCGGTTCGCACCAGAACCTGTGAAAGGACCGAAAGTTTGCACGAACTTTAGAACCCTATTAAATACAATGAACGCTAACGTTCGAAATCTAAAGTGCTAATTATAACGGCTAATATGCATGTTATTGTCCTAAAAAGGGTTTGGGGACCCGGGTCCTGCTCCAGGGGACATGTCTCAATGCAAAAAGAAGTTTTAAAAACGGCCGTTTTTTCGGGAGCAGTGATTTTAATGATGCATAAAGTGAAAAAAAAAAGTGAAATATTCCTTTAAATATCGTACCTGGGGGGTGTCTAAAGTATGCCTGTGAAGTGGCACGTGTTTCCCGTGTTTAGAGCTGTCCCTGCACAAAATGACATTTCTAAAGGAAAAAAAGCCATTTAAAACTGCTTGCGGCTTTAATGTCATGTCTGGTCCCGGCAATATGGATGAATATCATAGAGAAAAATGGCATGGGTAGCCCCCCCCTGCTCATTACCAGCCCCTTTGGGTCTTGTACGGATATTAAGGGGAACCCCGTACCCAAATTAAAAAAAGGAAAGGCGTGGGGCCCTCAGGCCCTATATACTCAGAACAGCAGTATACAGGCGGTGCAAACAAGACAGGGACTGTGTAGGTTTGTTGTGTTAAGTAGAATCTGTTTGTAATTTTGAACTGGTACATTTTTAAAGTGTAGCTCCAGTCAAAAAATCTATTTTTAAGCTTTTTGGATATACAGCCACCCCTGTATAGTTTTTTTGGCCGTTCGTTTTTTTTCATCTCACTTGCTGTTGTCTCCTTCCGTTTGCAAATAGGAGATGTTTGTAAGTTGGATGTTTGAAAATAGGGGCCTGTCCTATATGCTCTGCAGAAATTTGGCCCTAAGGTGTTGGTGTTGCCACAAGTTAACACTGTAAGCCCTCAAAGTTACTCTTTTTGGGCGCTGGAGCGCCCTGCTGTGAACTATTATATCAAGAATTTTAATTGCATGCCATTGTTGAACAGTGGTAGAAACATTGGGCCTTTGGTGGTGGTGGTGGTGCTGGTGCCACAACACTGTAAGTCCTCACAGTTACTCTTGGTGGGCGCTGAAACGGGCCCTGCTGTGAAATATTAGATCAAGAATTGTAATTACATGCACCTGTTAAACAGGGGCTGAAAAATTGGGCCTTAGGCACTGGTGCCACAACACTGCAACCCCTCACAGATACTCTAGTTGGAGCGCAGGAATGAGCCCTGCTGCAAATTATTGCATCAAAAATTGTAATTAAATGCCCCTGTTAAACAGGGGCTGAAAAATTGGGCCTTAGGCACTGGTGCCACGATACTGCAACCTCTCCCAGATACTCTAGTTGGAGTGCAGGAATGAGCCCTGCTGCAAAGCATTGCATCAAAAATTGTAATTACATGCCCCTGTTAAACAGGGGCTGAAAAATTGGGCCTTAGCCACTGGTGGCGGCACCCAGAACCAAAAATGTTCTTCCAAGCTATCAGCAGGATCATTGAGGAGGAAGAGGATAGTCAGTCAACATAACAGGACAGTCACTCAGCATCAGCATAGGCAGTCTTGAAGGGATGTGACATTTAAAAAAAAATTATTCGGTTACATCAGCTTCAGGTGCTTGATAGCTGGTGATGATCCAAGACTGATTCATCTTTATGAAGGTCAGTCGATCAACCGAGTCGGTGGACAGGCGCACCCTGTGATTGGTTACAAAGCCTCCAGCAGCACTGAATGTGCGTTCCGAAAGAACGCTGGATGCAGGACAGGCCAGTAGCTCAATTGCATACTGTGCAAGCTCTGGCCAGTGATCCATCCTCAAGACCCAGTAAGCCAGAGGATTTTCGGTGGGAAAGGTGTCCAAGTCTGACCTTGCCCCTAGGTATTCCTGGACCATGTAAATCAGACGCTGGCGATGGTTGCTGGAACCGATCATACCTTGGGGCTGCGGACTAAAAAATTGTCTGAACGCATCGGTCAGACGGCCACCTTCTCTACCGCTCCTTCTGTGACTGACCGAAGCCTCAGCAACTCGTTGTCCAGGACCAGGAGTTTTTAACCTCCCAGTCTCTGGGAATGCGTTGCACAGACCTTTCTGCAAGGCATCCCGGAGATGTCTCATCCTCTGCTCCCTCTGCGACGGCAAGATAAGGTCCCCAACCTTACCCTTGTACCGTGGATCAAGGAGAGTGGCCAGCCAGTAATGGTCCCTCTCCTTGATCCGAAGAATACGAGAATCCTTCCGCAGGCTTTGCAGGATCAGGGAGGCCATGCAGCGTAGGTTAGCTGAGGCATTCGGTCCAGAGTCCTCTTGGTCACTAAGGACGACATGATCCGCAGCCACCTCCTCCCAGCCATGTACAAGTCCACGGGTTTCTTGGGACTGTAAATCATCCCTAAAAGACTGCTGCTGCTGATGCTGAGTGCCAGGCTCCACCTCCATGCTGACACAATCCTCCTCCTCCTCCTCTTCCTGTGTGATGGGTGGGACAGAAGGAACACTGTCTGGATAAAGGGGGCC
Organism: Rana muscosa; assembly: GCA_029206835.1. Taxonomy (NCBI): domain Eukaryota; kingdom Metazoa; phylum Chordata; class Amphibia; order Anura; family Ranidae; genus Rana; species Rana muscosa. The sequence continues at coordinate 11,784 of JARGYO010005594.1, read as the reverse complement.
TTGAGAGGGAAGGAAGTCCTCCTCTTCCTGCCTCTGTTCTGCCTTAAGTGCCCTGTCCATTATTCCACGCAGCGTGTGCTCCAACAGGTGGACAAGAGGTACAGTGTCACTGATGCATGTACTGTCACTGCTCCCCATCCTCGTGGCCTCCTCAAATGGTGCCAGGACAGTGCATGCATCCCTGATCATGCCCCACTGGTGTGGTGAAAAAAAAACGAGCTCCCCTGACCCTGTCCTGGTGCCGTAGTCGCACAGGTACTCATTGATGGCCCTCTGCTGCATGTGCAGCCGCTGCAGCATGGCCAACGTTGAGTTCCACCTGGTGGGCATGTCACATATAAGGCGGTTCTTGGGCAGGTTCAACTCCTTTTGCAGCTCAGCAAGCCGAGCACTGGCATTTTATGATCGGCGGAAATGCACACAGACTTTCCTGGCCTGCCTCAGGACATCCTGTAAGCCCGGGTACCTGCCCAAGAACCGCTGCACCACCAGGTTAAGGACGTGAGCCACACAGGGCACATGGGTCAGTTGTCCCTATCGGAGGGCAGAGAGGAGGTTGATGCCATTGTCACAAACCACCATTCCTGACTTAAGCTGGTGTGGTGTCAACCACCTCTCGGCCTGCCCCTGCAGAGCAGACAGAATCTCTGCCCCAGTGTGGCTCCTGTCCCCCAAGCACACCAGCGCAAGCACGGTAGGGCATCTTTTTGCCTGCGTACTTGCGTAGCCCCTTGAACGCCTACAGAGCACCGCTGGTTCAGAGGACAAAGCACAGGAAGAGGCCATGGAGGAAGAAAAAGAGGAGGGGGTGAAGGAGAGAGGTGTGTCAAAACCAGTAGTAGCATTCTGGAGGCGTGGTGGCGGAACAACCTCCAACACTACTGCACCTTGTCCTGCATCCTTCCCAGCTGCCGAAAAGAGTGACCCAATGGGCCATGAAAGATAGGTAACATCCCTGTCCATGCCTGCTGGACAATGAGTCAGCGGTAATATGCACCTTACCGCTGACTGCCCTGTCCAGCGATATATGGACATTGCCTTCCACATGCCGGTAGAGAGACGGAATTGCCTTCCGTGAGAAAAAGTGGAGTTTGGGAACCTGCCACTGAGGAACCGCACATTGCACATTGCACAAACTCACGGAAGGGGGCCGAGTCTACCAACAGAAAAGGCAGCAGTTGAAGTGCTAGCAATTTAGCCAAGCTAACATTCAACCGCTGGGCATGTGGATGGCTGGGAGTGAACTTCTTTCGACGGTCCAGCAGCTGGGGCAGGGACATTTGCCTGGTACAATCGGACGTCGGTGTACTGCTAGCAGAGTGCCCGCAAGTACTTGGCTGTGACACACCTAATTCTACACCTTCATTCCTCTCAGTGCAGGTTTCAGAGAGGACTGAAGGTATAGTGGGGTTGGAGATCCCAGCTGATGAGGAGCTAGGAGAGTACGCTTTGTTCTTTGGTGTGGGTCTTTAAGGTACGCTTGCCAATGAGCTGCATAGCAGGTCAACATATGTCTGATCAAGCATGTGGTGCCCAAGCGGCTGATGTTTTGGCCACGCGAGATACGCTTGAGACATATGTTGCAAATAGCAGCGGTGCGATCTGATGCACTCGTCTCAAAAAAGGCCCACACCAAAGAACTTTTGGAATAACGCGCAGAGGCAGCGCCCTGCACAGGCGGAGCTCTGCGTTGTGATTCAGTCGGTGTGCTGCCCTTAAGCTGGCCCCCGGAGGGCATCCTGCCTCGATGGAGATGTGCCTCCTCCTCCTCCTCCTCTCTCCTATCAGACACCCACGTGGAGTCATTGACCTCATCATCCCCTCCCTCTTCATCACTGTAGCAAACCTGGCAGTATGCTGCAGCTGGTGGAACATGACTGCCAGATTGCTGTCCTTCTTGTGCATCCCCTCTCTCTGCGCTCATGCTACTGCCTTCCTCTAGCTGGGTATCATCATCAGAGCCTTCAAAACGCTGGGCATCCTCCTGGAGAATGTACCCAACACTGTGGTCAAACAGTTCGGGGGACTCCTCAGGAGGACATGGTGGGTCTAGGGAAGGAGTGACTGATGACATTGATACGAGGGAAGAGGACGCGTTGGCAGCTGCTTTGCCAGTACCCTGAGCCTGGGTGAGAGAGGATGAGGAGGATGAGGAGGGCTTGGTCATCCACTCTACCAAGTCTTCGGCATGATGCGGCTCAACACGTCCAGCTGCCGAAAATAAGACCAAGCGTGTCCCATGGCCACGTGCTGATGATGATGCATCTGTTGCCCCTAGACACAGAGCCTGCTTGCCCTCTTTTATTGGCTCGTGACTGTCTGCCTCTCCTTGTTGGCCTTCCAGACATACTAATGGCAGGGAGATGGGAAAACCAGCAATAAGGGGTAGCTTCAGGTGTATACTGTGCAGGGGGCACCTACACCCACTGTAACTGCTGCAGATGCCTGTGTTACACAACAGAACAACACCAGCAATAAGGGGTAGCTTCAGGTGTATACTGTGCAGAAGGCACACTACACCCACTGTAACTGCTGCAGATGCCTGTGTTACACTAACAGAACAACACAAGCAATAAGGGGTAGCTTCAGGTGTATACTGTGCAGGAGGAACCTACACCCATTGTAACTGCTGCAGATGCCTGTGTTACACTAACAGAGCAACACCAGCAATAAGGGGTAGCTTCAGGTGTATACTGTGCAGGAGGCACCTACACCCACTGTAACTGCTGCAGATGCCTGTGTTACACTAACAGAACAACACCAGCAATAAGGGGTAGCTTCAGGTGTATACTGTGCAGGAGGCACACTACACCCACGGTAACTGCTGCAGATGCCTGTGTTACACTAACAGAACAACACCAGCAATAAGGGGTAGCTTCAGGTGTATACTGTGCAGGAGGCACCTACACCCACTGTAACTGCTGCAGATGCCTGTGTTACACTAACAGAACAACACCAGCAATAAGGGGTAGCTTCAGGTGTATACTGTGCAGGAGGCACCTACACCCACTGTAACTGCTGCAGATGCCTGTGTTACACTAACAGAACAACACCAGCAATAAGGGGTAGCTTCAGGTGTATACTGTGCAGGAGGCACCTACACCCACTGTAACTGCTGCAGATGCCTGTGTTACACAACAGAACAACACCAGCAATAAGGTGTAGCTTCAGGTGTATACTGTGCAGGAGGCATCTACACCCACTGTAACTGCTGCAGATGCCTGTGTTACACAACAGAACAACCACCAGCAATAAGGGGTGGCTTCAGGTGTATACTGTGCAGGAGGCACACTACACCCACTGTAACTGCTGCAGATGCCTGTGTTACACTAACAGAACAACACCAGCAATAAGGGGTAGCTTCAGGTGTATACTGTGCAGGAGGCACCTACACCCACTGTAAATGCTGCAGATGCCTGTGTTACACAAACAGAACAACCACCAGCAATAAGGGGTAGCTTCAGGTGTATACTGTGCAGGAGGCACCTACACCCACTGTAACTGCTGCAGATGCCTGTGTTACACAACAGAACAACCACCAGCAATAAGGGGTGGCTTCAGGTGTATACTGTGCAGGAGGCACACTACACCCACTGTAACTGCTGCAGATGCCTGTGTTACACTAACAGAACAACACCAGCAATAAGGGGTAGCTTCAGGTGTATACTGTGCAGGAGGCACCTACACCCACTGTAAATGCTGCAGATGCATGTGTTACATTAACAGAACAACACCAGCAATAAGAGGTAGCTTCAGGTGTATACTGTGCAGGAGGCACACTACACCCACTGTAACTGCTGCAGATGCCTGTGTTACACTAACAGAACAACACCAGCAATAAGGGGTAGCTTCAGGTGTATACTGTGCAGGAGGCACCTACACCCACTGTAACTGCTGCAGATGCCTGTGTTACACTAACAGAACAACACCAGCAATAAGGGGTAACTTCAGGTGTATACTGTGCAGGAGGCACCTACACCCACTGTAACTGCTGCAGATGCCTGTGTTACACTAACAGAACAACACCAGCGATAAGGGGTAGCTTCAGGTGTATACTGTGCAGGAGGCACCTACACCCACCGTAACTGCTGCAGATGCCTGTGTTACACAACAGAACAACACCAGCAATAAGGTGTAGCTTCAGGTGTATACTGTGCAGGAGGCACACTACACCCACTGTAACTGTTGCAGATGCCTGTGTTACACTAACAGAACAACACCAGCAATAAGGGGTAGCTTCAGGTGTATACTGTGCAGGAGGCACACTACACCCACTGTAACTGTTGCAGATGCCTGTGTTACACTAACAGAACAACACCAGCAATAAGGGGTAGCTTCAGGTGTATACTGTGCAGGAGGCACACTACACCCACTGTAACTGCGCTAGGTTAACAAGCAAAGATGACACTGACACTGTCCCTGCCTATCCTGCTCTCTCCCTGCACGCCAACACACTACACAAGGTCCCGGTGCACCCCCACATCTCTCACTGCATATACCTCCTGTGACAGAGTCTCACAGCCCAGGATTGAACTGGCACTGATAGCCACCTTGGGGTGTTTCAGCCTTCCCCGAGGGGTTGCTGGTTGGTAGGACAGACGCATCTGACTTGTTGCAAAGAAAACAAACATTTATTGGGTAAGTGTCATAGGGTACAGCCTGTGATAAACCATATATAATGTAGAAATCTGTATCACGTCATATATATACACACACAATTTAGGTTTCCTCTCTTTTTTTATTTATTGCACATATGTATTATAATGAATATCTCTTATTTAAAATTTAGAAGCTCCTGAAGAAGCGATATCATCGTGAAACATGTAGAGCAATCCATAATATTCTACAGAAACCCATTGGATACCTATCCGGGACACACCCATCATTAAGTCCAGCGTGGGCAATCCAGCACGTATACCCCCGCCAATAGCGACAAATCTATTTTGAGTGTTCCCTTTCAGGTGTTACCTACGGGTTATCTGTATTTCGTTTGCAATTTTCTTTTAATCATGTCCTCAATTTATTATGCTTTATGTTTGTGTATTTTTATATGACAATATTAAAATTTATATTTTTTCTATAGTGCCTATAAAGTCCATTTTTCCCTATACAATTTTCACTAGTCAATAGGATGTGGCACGTTATATAAAGGGTGATTGATTACCACCCAAGGGCAACAAGTAATCATTACTTTCAACACACTACACCCACTGTAACTGCTGAAGATGCCTGTGTTAAACAACAGAACAACACCAGCAATAAGGGGTAGCTTCAGGTGTATACTGTGCAGGAGGCACACTACACCCACTGTGACTGTGCTGGGTTAACAAGCAAAGATGACACTGACACTGTCCCTGCCTATCCTGCTCTCTCCCTGCACGCCAACACACTACACCCACTGTAACTGCTGCAGATGCCTGTGTTACACAACAGAACAACACCAGCAATAAGGGGTAGCTTCAGGTGTATACTGTGCAGGAGGCACACTACACCCACTGTAACTGCGCTAGGTTAACAAGCAAAGATGACACTGACACTGTCCCTGCCTATCCTGCTCTCTCCCTGCACGCCAACACACTACACAAGGCCGCCGCGCTGGCAGCCTTATATAGTGTGGGGCGTGTACTAAACCCCCTGAGCTATAATCGGACACAGGCATCCTGCCTGTGGCCAATTATGGCTCTCCTCGTTGCCGGCGCTGTGATTGGCCAAGCATGTGGGGTTACAGTGCATGCTTGGCCAATCATCAGCCAGCAATGCACTGCGATGGCGCAGTGCATTGTGGGCCGTTCGCGCCACACGAATATGGCGCGAACGGCCCACAAAGTTCTGGATTCGCCGAACAGGCGAACAGCCAATGTTCGAGTCGAACATGCATTCAACTTCAACACCGAGCTCATCCCTACTCAGCATAGGCAGTCTTCAAGGGATCTCACATTCATAGAAAAAGTAATCGGTTACATCAGCATCAGGTGCTTGGTAGCTGGTGATCCAAGACTGATTCATTTTTATGAAGGTGAGCCGAACAACTGAGTCTGTGGACAGGCGCACTCTGTGATCGGTTACAAAGTCTCCAGCAGCGTTACAAAGCCTCCACTGAATGTGCGTTCAGAAAGAACGCTGGATGCTGGACAGGCCAGTAGCTCAATTGCATATTGTACAAGCTCTGGCCAGTGATCCATCCTCAAGACCCAGTAACCCAGTGGATTTTGGGTTGGAAAGTTCTCCAAGTCTGATCTTGCCCTTAGGTATTCCTGCACCATGTAAATCAGGCGCTGGCGATGGTTGCTGGAACCAATCAGACCTTGGGGCTGCGGACTAAAGAATTGTCTGAACCTATCGGTCAGACGGCCACCTTCTCCACCGCTCCTGTGACTGACCGAAGCCTCAGCAACACATTGTCCAGGAGGACCAGGAAATTGTAACCTCCCAGGCTCTGGAAACGCATTGCACAAACCTTTCTGCAAGGCCTCCCGAATAGGGATGAGCTTCGAGTTCGAGTCGAACCCATGTTCGACTCGAACATCGTCTGTTCGTCCGTTCGCTGAATTTCGACCATTATGGGCCGTTCCGCCAAATTCGAGTGGCGCGTCACGGCCCATAATTCACTGCGGCACTATGACCCGCATGCTTTGGCCAATCACAGCGCGGAAAAAACGGAGAGCCATAATTGGCCAAAGCCAGGGTGGCTTTGGCCAATTATGTCTCAGGGGGTTTAGTACATGCCCCACACTATATAAGGCCGCCTGCATGGCGGCCTTGTGTAGTGTGTTGTGGCGGTGGTTAAAGACAGAGAGAGAGAGAGATAGTGTAATTTAATTTGAGTTAGATAGAGCAGGCAAGCGAGTCAGTTATCTTCAGTTACAGTGTGTAGAGGATATATATGCATCCTAGGTGTTGTGTATATATTTTGTGGTAGTGTGGTACCCCACCTGTGTATGAATACAGGATTCTCAACCAGGCAGGTTGAGGGGCTCCAGGGTATTTTCTTGTTTGGGAGGAAACTGGATTTTCAGTTTCCTCATGATTTACTAAAGTCCACTTTGGGACCTGGAGCTTGGGGATTTCTTAGAGATCCGGGTGGGATGAAATCCCCAGTCCTGGATCCGGGTTTTGAGACTCAACTGCGCACTGATTGTTCAGGTGTGTGTGGGCCTGATAGTAGAGTCAGGACCAGCATTCTGGGCTCCACCCTCCAGTGCAGGTGTGCACTGGGGATGCCATAGAGGGCAGGTGTGCAAGTGTGCACAGTGGCAGTCAGAGACCCAGGTCTGAGGGTCAGAGCAGTGAGGGGCTGCTATCTAAATGGACGGTGTTGCCAATGGAATTGTAGGAGACAGACAAGAGCCTGAAGTGGAAGGCCTGAGCAGCACTGCAGTATGTATAAGCCAGGAGGCTGAATGTCATTTTGTTGATGAAAAGGAGTGCTGAAACCCCTGCGAGGGAAACCTTTGATTTTGTTGTGAACTTCTTTTAATAAAAATGGGCAAACAAAGCCCTTAAAAAGAAGAACCAGTGAGTGGCGGTGTCCTTCAAGCTCTACCTTTGATGCTAGTCCTTCACACGTGGTGGAGAATTTTGGCACAATCTGAGATCCCTACAATCAAGTAAGTTCATCTGTTATATGAACTGTGTTTTGCTTGCCAGAGACTGCATAATCTGTGTGTGTGCAGGTGAGGAGAACCTGCAAGCGAAAGGTAACTAGCCTTAAAGAGACAGTGCTCTAATTTGTTGCTGAACTGTGAAAAATAATTTTTTGGAGTGATTGTGTGTATGGGGCGATCAAAACGCCTAAAAGAAGCAAGGATGGCTGAGATGATAGATAGAGCTCTGTGGCTGGAGGGGTTGTTACCGCCTGAACGAACCCCATACATGCCTAAACAGAGTTTTCCAAGGGAAAAGAGGGCTGCTGTTGTCCCTAGCAACCCTGGTGCAATGATTGCACCGATGACGGCTAGTGTGGAGAATCCACCAGCGTTTGAATCTGCAGTGGATTGGTGCAAGTGAAACCTGGCAGGATTGGACCAAGCTAAAGTGGAAGGCAAGCCAACCTTCGATACAAAAATAGAGCCGCCGGATGTCCATGCCTGGGAGAGGGGTGTTGTTGTCCCTGGCAACACTGCTGCAGTTAAACCAGCAGCTGTTGTGAAAAGTGTGAAAGTGATACAGCTTGAGACAGGGTCCAGCAGATGCAGTGTGGGAAACTCTGACAAGACATGTAACCAAGTGCGCTGTTTGCGGTGCAGTGAGTGGGGGCATGCAGTCTCCAAGTGCCGTTTGTCCCTGGCTCCAGTGCAAAGCTACCTAGCAAAACAAAGGTCTGAGAAGCCTGTGTTATATGCCAGAAGAGAGGCTGATCAAAGGCCAGGACAGAGAGTGGTTGCCCATAGCAACACAGAGGAGGCCAGTCGGGCTGTCTGTGGACCATGGGGTGTGCCTCCCATGGGTCGTGACAAGTGGCTTCCGGAGGAGCCAATACAGCATGTTGGAGAGAGCCAGCAAAGCTCTGCTGGGAGACTGCGATCTCCCATGGCAACGAGAGTGGAAGTTGTGCCTGGAAGGAATTATCAGGAGAGAAACGCACTGGGGAAAAGTCGTCCAGTACCATGCCTGGAATGTGGCCAGCTGGGGCACGAAATATTGTCTTGCCCTAGATTCTGGGGTGCACCTGGAGGTAATGTTGCTGAGCAGAACTCTTTACCTGTGGGCCAAGATCCCTTTGCAAATATGTTTGCAGTTACCCCTGGCAACAAGGAGGAGTTTTCTGTGGTGTCTGCAGGGGGTGCTAAACAGTGGGGGATGCCTACTGTGATTTCATCCCATGGCCACCAGGGGGAGTTGGCCAGTAAATGTGCGGCTGAGGACTGGTTCTTAAGACAACGTACTCAAATGAAGATGGTGACCCCAACTATTGTGGTGGGTAAGACAATCTTTAATGAAATGATGCCTGGAACTGCTGATTTCAGGTATAAAAGAACTGGCTACGAGACTGTCCATGATGATGTGAGAGTGACCCCAGTTATTGGGGCCACAGAATGTGCGCTTGAAAATGACTTTTTCATACCCAGTGGGAATGCAGGGGTTAAAGTCCAAACAGAACCTGTGTTGATGACTAAAAGTGTTGTGTCTAATGTCTGCCAGCCTAAAGTTGGCAGTGGGCTAGGACAGCCTACAAAAACTAAAAATGCTATAAGTGTTACTGTTAATGAAAAGTTTGCTGCTGTTGGGAAAACCCCAGGTTCTTCCAGAGCAAAAACTGTTGTCACAAATGGGTCATTGCCTGTAGCAATTGGTGGTAAGACAGCACACTTGTCCCCAGAAATCTCCAGGGAACTTAATGTATTGGAGTCGGAGGTTGCCATGGACAACTGCGATGTCACTCTGGTGGGACAGAGTGGAACTGTACCGTGTAATGGTAATATGTTAGTGCAAGCTGCTAGTACTAAAAATGTGCTGGTAAATGGTGGGTTAACACAACCTGTGAAAAATGCAAAGGTGTGTGAGGCTTATGAAGCGCCGCCCGAGCAAGGTGGTGGTTGTGGTGTATTGCAACCTGTGGTGCTAAAACATGGGTTACCGAAGTCTGCCATGATTCGTAATTTGGGTGATGAATCTGCAACTAAACCTGTCTGTTCTAATGTGTCTCCTTGGGCGGATGGATCAGGGCTGAGGAGCGCCGATGAATGGAGCACAGCTACAACGGATTGGGATAGTTGGGGTGAAAATCTAATGTCCCTGATAGATGAGGCTTTCATGCACAAAAATAAGGTGGACAAAGTTTCTGCTGTGCCAGCAGGAGGGACGGCAGAACAGCTTATACCTGAGGGCGCGGTGGCTGCTGCAGGGATTAACCCTCGTGAGAAATATGGACCATATATAGGCGAGCACACAGCAGACACTTTGTCCGTAACCTACAGAAATTATGCTGACATGGCGTGTCAAAGGGACGTTGTCACTGGTAATGTGAAGCAGTTCATTGGTGCTGAACCTGAGAAGTTGGGTATGAGTCAAGCACCTGGCAGCACTCTGGTAAAGCACCAGGCTGTGGTTGTCTCCAGCTGGGAGAAGGTTCCATTAAACCTTGCAACCTCTCACGTCTCAGCAAGTGAGTCTGTCTGCATCCCCAGTGTCAGGAAAGTCCCCAGGAAGGACTTGGGTCTGGAGCCAAGGGTATGGTTTCTAACAAAAGTATTAAAGGAGATGCTTAAACTTTGGAATGTACAGCCAGTCTATACTGGGGTGTCTCCACCACAGTCAGACAGTGTGGTACTGCGGAGTACCATTAGGTGGACCCCTGAGTGGCAGGTGGTACAGCACAAAGGAAGACAAGACAGAAATGGTTTATTTATGACTGTATTACTAGTGTTAAAAATCGCCTCTAGGTATGCTGATGGGTTACTTCCTGTACAAGAGGTATATGGGAGAGGCTTTGGCGAAAAGAAAGTGTCTGAGGTTTCACCACCTAACAGCCAGGTAGAAGGCATTTCTGCTGCTATGGTCCAAGGTAGTACTGATCAGCTGTCGGTGAAGGGCGTGTATGCTGTACCAGTAGAAGAATCACATGAGATGGAAGGGCCAAGTGTGGACCAGAAAGCAGCAGAAATCCTGACCGGGGCTCAACCGAAGGTGGTTAAAAAGACTGGGGTCCCCAGTCCAATGTTTGGTTTAGGTGACAAACCTAATAAGGTCCCCGAGACAGGGAAACGGATAAGAAATGCGGTAAAAATTGTACGTGGATCAGATAAGAGCTTGTCTGTTCAGGTGGATAACAATACAGATGGCATCAGAACAGGTCAAATGGCAGGACAGCTGCCTGCAGAGTGGGTGAACCCAGGGGAGGTGACGTCCTGTGAGGTTCCCGTGGGTGATGGCGGCCCTCCATTATGTGTGCCCTCTGCAGACTCTGCCCTAGCAAATACAAAAAAAAAAGGCATTGGTGATCTGTGCAACGTTGAGAGGTGTAATGTTGGTTTGAATATGTCTGTCAAAGATGAACCAAATAGTTTGTTAAAGGTACATGACAGTGTGGTGTCCAAAGGTATCGGGAAACCTGGGAACCTGAAGCATGGAGGCAGAAGGGTTGGTAGAAAGACCAGGCGTGCCCTGTTAAAATTTCAGGAGAGGCAGTGCTTATGGAACCCCAAAAGAAGAGGGAGAAGGCTGAGTATAGGGAAATATAGGACCTTGTTAAGATCCAGGGTGGGACATACCTGGAAGCGCACCCGGAAAAAAGGTTGGGCCTACGTGGCTGACAGCCAGCACAGAGGTGTCCCAACCATAATGATGGGTGCTGGTGTTCCTCCCTCCGGATCGAAACAAAGGGGGAGGGTATGTGGTAGTGTGGTACCCCACCAGTGTATGAATACAGGATTCTCAACCAGGCAGGTTGAGGGGCTCCAGGGTATTTTCTTGTTTGGGAGGAAACTGGATTTTCAATTTCCTCATGATTTACTAAAGTCCACTTTGGGACCTGGAGCTTGGGGATTTCTTAGAGATCCGGGTGGGATGAAATCCCCAGTCCTGGATCCGGGTTTTGAGACTCAACTGCGCACTGATTGTTCAGGTGTGTGTGGGCCTGATAGTAGAGTCAGGACCAGCATTCTGGGCTCCACCCTCCCGACAAGTGCAGGTGTGCACTGGGGAAGCCATAGAGGGCAGGTGTGCAAGTGTGCACAGTGGCAGACAGAGACCCAGGTCTGAGGGTCAGAGCAGTGAGGGTCTGCTATCTAAATGGACGGTGTTGCCAATGGAATTGTAGGAGACAGACGAGAGCCTGAATTGGAA